>JAYEVH010000145.1:0-236473 GCA_036346255.1 Ampelocalamus luodianensis | reverse complement strand
TAAAGCTGAGTCCTCACACTATGGAAACTTTTCAACAAAAGACAAAATAATTTTTTCTTGATTGAATTTTTTTGTTCTAAAACTAAGAATGTAATGCAACTCAATATAGTTAGCATAAGGTAAGTGATTCAATGGTATCATTGTAAGATTAACTCGATGGTATCAATGTAAGATTAACAAATTAAAAAATTAGTACTTTAATAATCAATGATATTACTACAAGATTAACAAATCAGTACTACATCAATACATGATATTACTGCAAGATTGTTGTTTATTGCTCTCAGATGTCAGGCTACTCAAGATGTATTCTTGGCCTCCTCGCCACTTGGGTCAAAATTCTATCACAAATTAAATTTAATAACATAATGAAACAGAGTGATCTGATAATCATGAATAACATGAAACAATATTAGAGAAACATCAAGTTAACTTCTAGCTCAAGACCAATTTATATCCAATTGTCGTATTCAATTATCACAATGAACCCAACTCTTCATCGAGCTTTAATCCGAACCCACAACATTGGTAAGCAATATCTCCTAGTGCTAGTCAATCAAATCAGCACAATTTGAAACTTCTACTAGCACAACACATCTTCTGGCTCAAGCAAATTAGACCGAAAGGTATACATGTTTCCTCTGCCATCATCCAGTGACATTTTTGGCTTAGATCTAGAAATTTGAGACCAACCTACACAATCCAAGCGATGAGCTCATGCACAGACGGGAGGCATGGGCGAAGAGGGAGTTGAGGTGGGGCGGCGTCATCGAGGTCGGGGTCGCGAAGGAGGACACCGGCGAGGGAGGAGGAGGCACGGGAATAATGGTGACATATGGGAGGAGGACAACACGGAGGCAGCGGCATGGAGAGAGGAGGCTGCGGAGGAACACGGGAAGTAAGGCGGCTGAGGCGGATGGGCGAGTGAGGACTAAGGAATAAGGGCACAAACCCTTATAAAGGGATATCACATCTGATTCTATTAAATAGCTGTCTATGATATTCTATTTCATAAGCGATTCTATTCTAGGACCGTCTGTGTAAGCGAGCAAGACTATTCTATTAGGGAACCGTCTATGATATGCTCGCTTATTACAGACGGTCCTAGAATAGAACTATCTGTGATATCCCTATCAGCTATACTCAGAAAATGCTAGCCATGCCCTCTGAAAACTAGAAACTAAGCAGAGCCTCAGAAAATGCTAGCCATGTCCTCTGAAAATAAGAAAGTAGAGGCTAAGAAAATGCTAGCCATGCCCTATGAAAACAAGAAAGCAAATACAATCACAATGGAATAATTTCTTAATTACATGCCGAGTTTCTTAATTACAATGGAAAAATTTTCCAAATAGGTGTTCACCATGTGGGATCATTCCACTTGGCTATTTGATTTTAAAAAATAGCCCTTCATGATGATCGACACGCATATAGCTAGCTTCCTCACTGGGTTCTTCCTTGAGCCTGATGTTGTCTCTGAAAGGAGGCAGCTCGTCAAATTGATTATGCTCTTCCTTATCCATGACATTCTCAACTCCGACAATCTTTCTTTTTCTACGAAGAACTATGTGCGGTTCTTATTTCTTGGGTGCTTTACATAAAACACTAGAACAACTTGCTTAGTGAGTACAAATAGTTTGTCATTGTATTCGACACATTCGAGGTCCATAGTAGTGACGTTGTCATTGTGACCACCATCACCACTGTGAAAGTTTGAACTAATGGCACCGAAGCAGGGGATCTTGAAAAATGCGTGAGTCGAGCTCCCAAATCTCCTCTACAAACCCATAGTAGGAGCTTAACCTAGTGGTATTGAGCAGCGTCTATCACGGACATCATTGTTCTAGGCGTACTCTTCCTATCACGAGCGTCGTATAAAATGTGTACCCATTTATGTCGTATCATTGCCATGTCAAAATTGTAAATTTTGACCCTTTTACAACCATGGCAACATATCATCAATTGATGACCTCCTAGTGAATCACACCTTTAACCATTTGTTGAGCCGAGCGGTTATGCTCTCTCGTGATCCAAACCTCCGACGGCACGGATTACGTTGGCGTACCACGTCTTTGTGCTCGTCGATGTGCGGGATACCCGGTCATGTATTGCAAGATCGTGAAATGGGCTTGGCGTATGTATCGGATCGGGTGATTTCTTTCCTTCGATGGTCACGATAACCTCGAGTCTCCTCATGGCGAAATAGAGGCACACCTATCGGTTCCACCTAAGCCATGTAGCGATCACGAGAACTCAATGACCTCTTGATTGCATAACCTTCGATGATGCTACCCTTGGTGAGATCGATTCGTCGTAGGACTTGAGAATTCTCATGTACCTCTCGAACGGGTACATATGATGTAGGAACACAGGGTTGCATATCTTTATCTCTTTCACAAGATGAACAATGAGATGGACCATGATATCGAAAAATGATAGAGGAAAATACATCTCAAGATGACATAGAGTCGTCACCACCTCAGCTTGTAGAGCATCTAGTCCTTCGGGATCGATGACCTTCTCAGCCATTGAGTTAAAGAAATAACACAGCCTCACGATTGCCACTCGGACCTTGTTCGGCAAAATACTACTAATTACAACAGGAAGCATTTGTGTCATCAGCACATGACAATTATGAGACTTCATGCCAATTAATTTCAAATATTCCATAGAAACAAGTTTCTTCATACTGGCGAAGTAACCGGATGAAACTTTCACACTATGCAAGCTCTAGTACAGTTCATTTCTCTTGGCCTTAGACAAAGTGTAGCAAGCTGGGGAAAGTATGTTCATATCAATCAAGTCACGGCGTGTGTTGACACCATCCTTTGTTTTGCCACTAATGTTTAGTAAGAGACCAATCAAGCTATCACATATATTCTTCTCCACGTGCATGACGTTGATGCAATGGCGAACTTCTAAGTGCTCCCAATAAGGTAAGTACCAAAAAATTGACCGCTTCTTCCAAATAATCTTCTGACGGTTCCTCAATTTACGTTCCTTTCCAATCACAACATCGATATACTTAACAATATCTATTGGGATATGGGTAGGCTAGGCTAGTTGATAATTAAAAAATTCTACCATATAAACCAGGATGCCATGCAAGCAAGAGATCAGAGATCGTTACCACCAGACGCGTAGAGCAGCGAAAGAAATGTTGGAGTAGCCTGGTTCAACGAAGAGCACATTGATGTAGTGATCGTAGTCGATCTTCCACTGTAGTCGATCGTCTAGTATAGTCGATCGTCTCCTCTAGAAACCAACCGAATTCCTCACCAAGGTCGTGGATCGTCCTTAAGCACAATAGCAACCGCAGTAGCGCTACGCCTCTACGGTATCCACACATCCAGGGCAGGAATGCTATACGCCGATGTGCTAGCACTAAGTCACACAGGAAGGCTTTCTCAAGAAAATTGTGGCTAGGATTTGGTTGAACAACTCACATATATCTCATATCGTGTGTTTCCTTTGTTACCCCTTATCCCCATAGCCTCAAGCATCTCCTTATATAATGCTCGTGTCGGATCCTATCCGAACATGTTTGACGAATCGTATCCGTACTGGTTTGTTCCAACCCGTTAAGTGTGTGACCCATTAGGTTCATGCGTAGTCGGTTGTAACTCGAAAACCTTTTTCGACCACGGGTCAATAGCAGTACCTAGCAGGACATAACGATTCTAAATACACACAAATTATATAGGATGAATCTTAATGCAATATGATCTACGACTAGATCCTCATCACTTATGACTATCTCATATCTCTATACGACCAGCTCGTATTTAGTCATGAACAGTTTGTAACTCCCTACGACCAGGTTTCGAACACTCTGTGATTACAGTCGACCAGTCTACGACCAGCTCGTATCTCCATACGACCAGTCCGTAACTAATCGAACTAAGCGACCTACTCGTGTATTCTCCATTTGCCTCACGATATCTGGTTGAACTCTAGGTGAGATATTATGTCATCCATGGACTATTCAATACTTTATCGATCAAGTGTCAGATAACTTCATGTGGTCGAACTCTTCAACAACCAGTGGCATGGCCATGCACTTTCTTTATCCGACCACATCTAGAGGCCCAGAGACATCTCTCCTGTTATGTTAGGAGGGACAAATCCCATATCCGACTAGTCACATTCCTGCGCTTGTTTCATAGCATACAGCTACCTCTATAACTACCCAGTTACGAGTAGTGTTTGGTAACCCCTAAGAGTGCTATTATACATGTAGGAATCCACGCTGATCCTAGGTCTAGGGATTATACATCATCATTTCTTGAGAATTGAGATCAACTGATGACACATGAAATCATAACAACTGATGACACATGAAATCATAACAATCTTAGCAGTATCTCAAGGTGGGCCAATCCAACACCATGTTCTCTAACATGTGTTCACATTATTGATTCGATATCCCTATATCCATGGCCGGTGAAACATGGTCATCAATGCATACATGTGTTGGTCGATAGGATTCTTGGTGTTAGACCAATGATATATCGAGCAGGGGATACATTTAGAACGACATCATCATAAGTTAAAAGAGCTTCACCAACAAGTCACATACTCGTTAATCTTTATAATTGATGATTCATTCAAGGAAAAAAAATAATACTTATTCAATAACTCATAAACATAGACGTGATATAATCATCTCTATGATTTCCTCTAGGGCATATTACAAACAATATCATAGAACTCTTTCCCTCTAAAAGTATTTGGAGCTAAACCATCCTCCTTATTTCTATCAAATTATTTTTTCATCTTGCGATATGGGTGATACCTAGGAAGGAACCTACGGTGACGTATGTACACAGTTTTGTGCGAGTTATTCACCCACAAACTCTTGGTTAGGGGTGGATGACAAGCTGGCCCGGCTCGACTCATTAAGGCTCGTTAAGGAAACGAGCTTAGCTCGGCTCAGCTCATTAAGCTAACGAGTAGAATAACAAGCTCGGCTCGGCTTGTTCAAACTTGTTAACTCGACTCGTTAGGCTCGTTACTAACAATTGAAGCTAAACTCATTACTAACAAACTCATTAACTCGGCTCGTTAAGGCTCGTTAGGCTTGTTAACTTGGCACTGCGCATAGTGGGCTGGGCCTGGTTTTTTAACAAGCTAAACGAGCAACTCGTGAGCCTGCTCGAACTCGTCTTGTTAAGAAAATGAGTTAAATTGCCGATTCGGCTTGTTAAGGGACCGAGTTCGAGCCGAGCTGGCTCGCGAGTTTCGGGCTTTTTTCCACCCTTACTCTCGGTACCATCTAAGCAGTGTGGAAATGCTTTGGACCCTTTTGCACTAAACCCCACAGGTTACCATGGGCAGGAAAATAATTGATGGTGCAAAACAACATGGCGTGTAAAGTGAAGTTCTCTCATTTGTATGCATCCCATACTTATACCCGTTCGTTCCACAGTATCACAAGATCTTCCAATAATAGTGCTAGGTATACATCAATATCGTTCGTAGGTTGCTTCGGCCCTTGGATAAGTAGTGACATCAAAATGTACTTCTGCTTTATACACAGCCAAGGAGGACGGTTGTACATACATAGATTCATGGGCCATGTACTATGTCAGCTGCTCATGTTACCGAAAGGACTCATTCCATCTGTACTCAACCCAAACCTTATGTCCATCGGTTCCGCATCGAAGTCTTTCAAGCGTCAATCGAAGTTTCTCCACTAGGTAGAATCGCGGGTGTCTTAGCTTTCTATCTTTTTACGCTCCTCAGAGTGCCAACACAGCAATCTTGCCTCCTTTCGGTTCGCAAATAAACGCTTCAAACGGGGAATTACAGGCAAATAACACAACACCTTAGCAGGAGATCCTTGCTTCACCTCGATGCCCTCACCGTTATCGGAGTGATTCTTACGATTGTATCAGGATGCTTTGCACATCGGATATACATGCATGTCTGTATACTCTTTATGGTAGAGGATACAATCGTTCGGACATGCAGGTATTCTTTCTACTAACATTCCCTATGGACAAAGAACCTTCTTGGCTTGGTAGGTGGTTCTGGGAAGCACGTTTCCCTCCAGAAGGATGTTCGCTAGGAGACCTAACAATGCTATGAAACTGTTGTCGGACCAACCATTGCTTGCCTTTAATTTTAGTAGTTCAAGCACGGATGACAACCTTGTGTATTCCAGCTTGCAGCTAGGGAACAAAGGTTTCTCCGAGTCCTCCATTAAGCCTTTGACTTTACCAAACTCTATCTCACTATAGTTCCCTTCTGCATCATGTAGCATCTGATCCAAATTGTCATCGTGCGACCTATTCTCATCGAAAGCACAAACCACATCCAGCATATCATTGTCTCCCTCGACGATGTTACTACCTTCTAGTATAATATGTTCTTGTAACAGCCCTAGCCTAGGGTTTGTATTTCAAATATAAGATTTTGAGGAGGAATAAAAACTTTTGCTGCCTCATGAAATCATTTGAAAGTTTCTACAATTTTCCATAGCAATTTCCAATTTTTAGAATTTAATTCTTGTGAATGGAAATTGTTGTCAGCAAATTCTTAGTCTTCAAACTTGTGATCATCCTCTAGGAATATTTTTCCTATCATCTTAATCATCCTATCTACCTCTCTGAATTATTTCGCAATTTTTAGATTTTATTTGCTATTTCAAAAGCCCAAGTCAAACCAGTTTAGAAATCTGGTCGAACTTCTGTACAGCAGCTTGTGAATTTTATTGGGAGAAATCTAGTGCATGAAAACTCCTGGAAAAATTTCACAAGGTTGTCCTCTGTCCCTGTAAGCTCCCATAAAAATTTCAGAATTTTTGGAGCTCAGGAGCTACCTCTAAAAATTCCTCAAACCTTTTCTGTCTTTCTAATTCAAATCTGGAATCACTGTTCCTCAGGCTCGGACCTAACCTCTGGCTCGAGTCCGACCGCACCTAAATGGCTCGGTCGCACCGCCTAGCTGCACCGCGTGCGTCCGATCGGTGCCAACCGTCCGATGCAAATCGCACGGTCCTCATTGCTTGTCGCGTCGACCTGTCCGAATGCATACATTGATCTCAGCCGTCCATCCTAGATCCAACGGTCGATACATTCTTGATCGAGTCTAACCAACTATTTGCGCCGCACCGGACTCCGGTTCACGCCGCTTTGCTTCTGTCGCTGACGAGTGGGCCCCACCTGTCAGCATCGTCCTCGTCTTCTCCGCGTCTCACCGGAGCTCGCTGGCGATCGCATGCGCGCCACGTACCTCGTCGCTGCCACCTTTTTGCCATCGTGTCCAGCTGGGAGGCATCACCGCGACTTCATAAAGCCCCTGAGCTCACCCACTTTTTCTCCCTTGCTTCCTCGTGCTTTCTCCGCCCGTTTCTTTGTCTCGGCCGGAGTTGAAGCCGAGGGCAGCGCCGCCGTGTTAGTGCCTCTCTCGGGCGCGGCCGTACCATCGTGATCCACTCTCCTCGCCGCACCCATTTTGCCCATCCGGGTCCTTGTCGTCCAGGAATCGCTAGAAGCGATGTCGTCGTCTCGCTCGGTGATCTCGGCCCGCGAGCTTCTTTGGTGCTCTGGTGAGTCTCTAGCCTCGTCACTTGGTCCTCGTGATCGCAATCCTCCTCTGAGTCTAACGGTGGGCTCGTTTCTGTCTTTCGTGCATCGTGGAGGGCGTGCGGGTGTTTCTTCCTCGCGCACGGTGATCAGCCGCTGTGGCAATTCCGGCCGCCTCGGACCTTCTTCTTCGACATTATCGGGTGCTTATTGCTCCTAGGATCAAGGCGGAGCTGAGGCTCACTTACCGAAGTCTTCTAGAAGCCTGTAGCGTCCTCGCCGTGGGAGCCGTGTCTTCTTCTCCGCCTCCGTTCGCCGCCAGCTCACCGCCGGCATCCTCGTGGTCCCGGGTCGCCGTCATCGAGTTCGCGAGGTCGTGGTGAACCTGTAGGTATAACCCTTTTCCACTGAGACCCTGCAGTTAGCTAGATCGATTGCGGGGGCGCGCGCGTCCGTGAGCAGCCGGTGAGCAGCGGTGTCGGTTAACAAGCTCTAATCCTGTTTAGTGAGTGTCGCCATGTGGGTCCATGTTGTCAGTTAAGGTTTGCGTAATTTTGGTATTACGTTTTCTCTGTTGGGAGCGTATTTCTGCGAGTGTATGTTAGGATTACGTTTTGGACGGTGGAGGCGTATTCACAAAATCGCCGGCGTCGCCGTTGCTGTAGCGGGAGTCAAGTTGACACAGTCGCCGTTTCTCACGCGGGCCCGCTGACAGTGGTTGTGGCTAGCTGGTTGTGGGTAGGAAAAGGTTTAAATGTTTTAGTATTTCTGAAATGGATTTCCGATACACTGTTAATTCATTTAAACTTAGAAAATTCATAACAATTCAATTTTTCTCCAAATTGCATGAAACCGATCTTTATTAATTTTAATTTTAAATGTATTATTTACTAAAATTGTTTTCACCATGTCTCTGTTAGCAAAAATCTGTTAATTGATTAAATGATGTATTATGCATTTCCCAGAATTAGAAAATTCATATCTTTTTCAATAATTGTCCAAATCCAGTAAATCCAATTCTGTAAATTTTCATTTTTAGTGCTCTAATTATCAGGATAGATTTTAGGTACTGTTTCTGTTCATGAAAATTTGTTAAGTAATTAACTAGTGTTTTGATGTGTTTTTAGCTTAGAAAATTCATAGAAAATTCTTAATAACTTAAAATGAATTGTTCTTTGTTTCTAAAATTTTGTTATATCATGCTTAGGTTGCTGTGTGAGTTTTGGTATGTTTTGTTATTGTTGTATGTTTGAGTTTTGTCGGTGTTATTACGCTCTTATTATTTTTATCTATCCTATCGTTAGACTTGATATTTGCGGTAACCACGAGGCGACCCTCGCAACAAATTGAGCAACAGCAGCGAACAAGCGGTTTTGATCAGTTAATCCCAGTATTTTAAAGTCTAATATTTTGTTTCAGCTGTATGTATGCATCGCTTAATTTGTGTTAAATTGATTAGTTAAATCCTGTAGACGCATATCCTGTAGGTGAAATATTGATCTCTACTACGAGCCTAGGTTATTTCTTTGTGATTAGAGTTATTGGATGAACTCTCATCACTTAGTAGTTCGTGTCGGTTGCTTAGCCATGCTTAGTTTCGGTAGAATTGGGCGATCATCGACTTAGTCGATGATCTTGATCACATAAAATTATTATTATTCTTATGTTTCAACTTATGCTATGTTAATTGCAAAACTAAAATTGAAAACAAAAACGATTTAGACGCGGGCACATTGGTAAGATTGGTGTGATCTGTTGGGTGTGGCGGAAAGGTGCAGGTCAATTAAGGACCAGAACATCTTGTGAGTGAATTTTTATCCAGGCATTTCGGCGTGCTAACCACACTAGAGTATATGGGACCTCTCTTGACCTAGTACTTTGGCGTGTATTGGCTCCGGGTCGCAGGAGGTCGCAGGAGGGATGGTGTTGGGAGCATGGTAGTTGTCAGAAAAGCTTTACCACGAGTGGGTAGTTGTCTTTCGGCTTTACCATGTAAGCGTATGGATTTCTATCCATCTGAGCGGCTCAAATAGTTAATACACAATATTGGAAACAGTCTCGTAGGACTTAGTGTGTCGGCATACCTTGGAGTGTGCTTTGGCTTAAAGCGATGCGAAGTGTGGATGCGATGGTACACCCTGCGAGTTTAAAAACTATTCGAATAGCCTCGTCCTAGGTGATGGACACGCTTGGGTAAGCTTTTCAAGAGTTAGACTACAACCTTTTAACTAAAAATTGACGGGTGGTACGAATCTGGGATTCGTGCTATTGTTGTGGTGACTATTGGGATAGTCACTTCTAGGTTGTTTACCTTTACTCTTTTGTTATTATTATACTTACTGTTATTTCAATTAAAAATGAATTGCAAACTTGCCTTTAACTGTATTACATTATTGCAAATAAAGTTGGCTTTTTTGCAAATGGAACATATGACCTCCACGGATAAGTGCATGTAGCATATGGCGGTGTGCGCTGGAGTTCACACGTCGGTCTTGCGGGTACAAAGACAATCTTTGTACTCAGTGCTTTGCTTAATGTTTTTGTTGCGAGGAAGAAGGTGAGCCCCAAGGTCTCACTACGTGGTGTGTTGCCGTTTAGTTGGCGACGACTAGGCTTGGCGGTCCGGTCAGATGCCATGTGGGTTTAAGGCACGCTGATTGGCTTTGTTTATAGCCATCTTATGGCGCTTTTGCTTCCGCTGTCTTTCTGTTGTGATTCGTGTATGTTGTGGCCTGTCGGCCATTGTCTGTAATAACTCTACTATTTGTTTATCTTCCGTTTGGTAGTGTGATGTTTGGACTCTATGTTTGGAATGGAGTTGATGCATACTATTGTGGAAGGTGTGTATACTGCTTCTGGGAAGTATACATATCTCGACACTCAGTTTATTTGAATTGTGATGCTAGGACCAGGTGGTTGGTTAAGCATTACAAGCCAAATAAATTGTGGTCCTCTAAAGTTGGTATCGAGCCATTACGACCGTAATAACAAGCATGGTCGTCCTTAGGATATTTTGAAAAAGCTTAATCACAAAGTATAAAAAGGGTTTATGAAAACCTAGGCAGATTCTCAGATTTTACTCCTTACCTATCTTAGCTTTCTACTCTCCTCTTACTTTAATTTGAGTTTTAAAACTTGGTTTCTCTCTTTCCTTTCAAAAGATAGTTACTACCGGTTGAATTAGTCTTGGGAGAACCATGGAAGTTTAATCCAACTAAAACTTGTGGGGATAATAGGGTAAGATGTAAAGTGAGTAGTTACGTGTCTGATTTTTTCTGGTTGGACTTTACCCTGCTTTGTGTTTGTTTTTGGACTGTTTTCGGTGAAGTTTGGGCTTTCTTCTTTATTAGATTTGTTGCTAAATTGTCTTAGTAAAGCAGGATGGTGGGAGAGCAGCGTGGCGATCAGTGGGCTGGTCATGATGAGAGCTTCCCCTCCTCAGACCATGGTGAGTTCTTGCTCGAATCGGCGAAACCGCATGGACAGACAGCATCTTGGAGGTTATTGCTAGGAATACCTCCACTCCTGCCGTGGTGGCGGACACGGACTCGCGGGGACTTGCGAGTTCCTCGTGCGCGACGCGCCGACTTTCTCCGTTCGAGGACCCTCTTGATGCGAGATGATTGGCTGCGCATGGTTGAGAAAAGCTCAACATAGCTCGATGCGAGCCGCGGATAAAGCGCTCTTCGCGTCCCACCGGCAATGGCGGCACTCTCATGGTGGGAGAACTATCTCGCCATGCGGCCGCGCGAGCCATGTGGTCGCGTGGGAGGAGTTTAGACCAGCTTTCCGTTGGGCCCATCACGATGGCTGATGAAGGCGAAGAAGGAGGAGTTCCTCGCGCTCAAGCAAGGCGCAAATCGTGACGGAGTACCTCTACGAGTTTAATCATTTGGCTCGTTATGCTCGGAGAGGTGGCCTCGATGAGGCTAGCGGGAGAAGTTTATGGATGGCTTGTCAGGAGCTGCGGGACAAGCTATCTATTGTGAACTTCTTTGATTTTCGGGCCTTAGTGGATAAGGCCATCGTTGCTGAGCATAAGGCAAAGCGCTGGGTGAGTCCATAGCGCAAATGGGAGCGCATCAGTCTACTCACACCGGCCTCACTCGTCCCGGTGCAGGCGGCACCGAGGACCCGTTGTTTTGCTCCACCGCGCGAGGCCATCGGCGCCAGTCCTCGTCCACCACAGGCGTGTTTGACCACGTCGCTGTGATCCAGCAACAGGCGGCCTCGCAATCCGGCGGCGAGGTTACTTGTTTTATTGCCACAACAAGGGCCACTCGCCAGCGCTTGCCCTCGAGATGTGGCAGCGACCTCGTCCTAATGGAGGCGCGGGCGAGAGTGGTCACCCACGACGAAGATTATCGAAGACCTAGGGTGCTAGCGTGGTCGAGTCAATCACCTTTCGGTGAGGAGGCTCGGGGCGCGGGCGTCGTTGTTGGTACACTTCTTGTTAATTCTCGTCCTCTGCGGTATTATTTGATTACGGAGCATCGCATTCTTTTATTTCAAGATCATTTGCTGCTGCTAGTGGTCTTCCTTTGTGTTCCTTTGGGATTACTTTGCTCATCCGCTCTCGGGTCGGAAATGAGAGGCGATTCTGATGTCGGGATGTTCCTATCATAGTTAAAGGAGTGGGATTTTTGGCAAACCTTATGCGCTCGGTTCAGCAAATGCGGATGTAATTCTTGGCATGGATTGGTTGTCCCAACACTTAGGGCAAATCGATTGTGCGGAGAAGATTGTCTATCTCTGACCCTTGATGGCGGGGTTGGATTTTCACCGTTTGCGGGGACCGCATCGTGTGCTTTAGAAGCGAAGCCGTCTTGCGGTCGGGATGTTCCCATAGTATCGACTTTATGGATGTCTTTCCGAAGATTTGCACAGGATGCCTCGATTCGAGACCTTGAGTTTGTCATTGAGTTGCTGCCGTGCGCTCCGATTTGAAGCGCGCGTGTCGGATGCCTCCCAATGGTGGAGGAATTGAAGAAGCAGTTAGGTGAGCTTCAAGCAAAGGGTTTCATCCGTCCTAGCTCATATCCGTGGGGTTGTCCGGTGATCTTTGTAAAGAAGAAGGACAAGACTTTGCGCATGTGTGTTGATTACCGTCCTCTCAATGAGGTGACGGTGAAGAACAAATAACCTCTGCCCCGCATTGATGATCTGTTTGATCAGTTGACTGGAGCCCAGGTGTTCTCAAAGATTGATTTGAGAATGGGGTATCATCAGGTCAGGATCAGATCTTAAGATATTCCGAAGACGGCTTTCGCTACTCGTTATGGTCTGTACGAGTACACCGTCATGTCCTTTGGCTTAACCAATGCTCCAGCTTTGTTTATGAACCTTATGAATTCAGTATTCATGGAGTATTTGGATAAATTTGTGGTGGTCTTCATTGATGATATTCTTATCTACTCCAAGAATGAAGAAGAGCATGCTGAGCATCTGAAGATAGTGTTGGGCAAGCTGCGTGAGCATCAGCTATATGCAAAGTTCAGCAAATGCGAGTTCTGGTTGAAGGAAGTGGCATTCTTGGGCCATGTTCTTTCAGCAGGAGGCGTAGCTGTAGATCCCAGCAAGGTCAGCGATGTTCTATCTTGGGGGCAGCCCAAGTCGATCAGCGATGTGCGAGTTTTCTCGGTTTAGCGGGCTACTACTACTGTTTTATCGAGAACTTCTCCAAGATCGCAAAGCCGATGACGAATTGCTCAAGAAGGACAAGAAGTTTGTGTGGTCCTCGCTTGTGATGAGAGCTTTCGGGAGCTCAAGCAGCGATTAACTTCAGCCCAGTCCTCACTCTTCTGATATCCACAAGAGCTTGATATTTATTTGATGCCTCTCGTCGAGGACTTGGATGTGTCCTTATGCGGGAAGGCAAGCGGTTGCATATGCATCCAGGCAGTTAAGACCTCATGAGCTCAACTATCCCACCCATGATTTAGAGCTTGCTGCAGTAGTTCATGCACTCAAGATTTGGCGGCATTACCTGATCGACAACCGCTGTGAGGTGTATTCTGATCACAAGAGCTTGAAATATTTGTTCACCCGACGAGATCTGAACCTCGAGGCGAGAGAGATGGTTGGGCTGATCAAAGATTATGATATGGGTATCGGTATCATCGGCAAAGCTAATGTGGTTCTTGATGCACTTAGCGAAAGGTGTATTGCAATACTCTGATGATCCAAGAGCAGCAATCTGCACTTCTTGTAGAATTTCAGCGTCTCAACTTGGGTTTGGTTGAGCATGGTTCCCTTGCTGCCCTGGTTGTGCAACCGACCTTGTGGATCAAATCAAGGCGACACTGACAATCGGATGATGGTGTGGGTAAAATCAAGCGAGAACATCGAGAATGGATCGACCAAGTGTTTCACGAAGATGAGCCGGTGTTGTATGGTTTGGGCGCGTCTCGTGGTTCCAGGTTCGGATTGCGGGATTTAATTCTCCATGAGGCCCATGATTCACCCTTGTCTATTCATCCGGGGCCACCAAAATGTACCAAGACTGCGTTAGAGATTACGGTGGACTCGCATGAAGCGAGATTGCGGGGTTCGTTGCGGTGCGGCGTATGTTGTCGTGTCAAGGCCGAGCATCGGCGTCAGCGAGTCTTCTTGACCCTTACCTATCGGGTGGAAATGGGATTACGTGGGCATGGATTTCATCAGCGATGCGCCCGTACTTCTTGAGGAAGGATGCTATACAGGTTGTTATCGATCGATTGGCGAAGGTAGCGCACTTCTGCCGATGCTACCACTCTCGGTGTCGATCGATTGGCGGATCTCTATATCTCCGCATCGTGAGCTTGCATGGTGTGCCACGACGATTGTGTCGATCGTGGCTCTCTTTTCACTTCGGCTATAGCACGGTTTACTGAGGCCATTGGGACCCGTCTTTCTTTAGCTCGACCTATCATCCTCGAGGCGGTGGTCGAGCGGGCGAGTCAACCAAGTTCTTGAAGATATGCTCCGTGCTTGTGTTCTTTCCTATGGGAAGAATTGGGAGAAGTGCCTACCGTTTGCAGAGTTCTCTTACAACAACGACTTCGAGGCTAGTCTTGGTATCTTTTTGGCACATACCCTTATCTCAAGTTTTGATCAAACCAATCCATTGACACAGCTGTTCATGGGTGAAAAGTGAGTTGTTTGGGTCTGGAGGATTGACGGGGAGAAGCGCAAGTTTTGGGCCGAGATATTCATCAGAGTCACTATGGGCATATTTGTCCAATTGACACGTCGAAGGAATCAATGTTGGACTTCTTGGATCGTTAGCTATTCATGCGAGAATTGACCAGGTGGGGTCCATAGAGTCCCTTTTATGAAATATACGAGAAGCAAAAGAAAAAAAAGAGATAGGTGGTTTATTTATCACCAAATAGAGATGAATATTATATGATAGCGTGCGAAATTCTTTGTCCTTGAATCGAGGTATTCGGGAAGAACGAGTTGTTCGACTAGATCGTCAAGAATTCACGACTATTGCATGGGAGCAGATTCATGTTAGAAGTATTTTCCTTTCCAATATTTTTCTATTGGAGGTTCTCTCATTCCTTTTATTGAGCATAATGATGCGAATCGGGCTTTAATGAGTTCTAATATGCGGCGCCAGCGATTCAGCTTTCGGTCAGAAGTGCATTGTTGGAAGCTGGATTGGGCATGCGACTCTAGATCGAGGTTTCCGTTAAAGCGAGCGAGGAAAGATCATTTCTCTGATAGTCACAAGATCCTTTTATCAAGTAGTGGGAAGACTATAAGTATTCCTTTAGTTACCCATCGTGCTCTAACAAAAATACTTGTATGCACCAAAACCTCGGGTTACTGCGAGGTTAATCCATTAAAAAGGACAAATTTTAGCGGAGGAGCTGCTACGGTTGGTGGGAACTTGCTTTAGGAAAAAGCGCATTAGTAGCTTATATGCCATGGGAAGGTTACAATTTTGAAGGCATTACTAATTAGCGAGCGTTTGGTATATGAGGATATTTATACTTCTTTTCACATCAGAAAATATGAAAATCGAGACGGATCGACAAGCCAAGGCTCCATTGAAAAAATTACTAAAGAAATACCACATCTAGAAGAACATTTACTCCATAATTTGGATGAGAAATGGAGTTGTTAGGTTGGGATCTGGTAGCTGGCGATATTTTAGTAGGTAAATGCGCCTCGGATAGCGAGCGAATAAATGTATATCGCGGAAGCTGGGTTATTACGGGCCATATTTGGCCTTGAGGTATCCACTTCAAAGAAACTTCTCTCAAACTACCTATAGGTGGAAGAGGCGCGTTATCGATGTGAAATGGATCGAGAGGACCCCTAGACATAATGGTTCGTGTATATATTTTCTGACTTGAAATCAAAGTTGGGGATAAAGTAGCGGAAGACACGGGAATAAGGGATCATTTCCAAAATTTTGCCCAGGCAAGATATGCCCTATTTGCAAGATGGAACACTGTTGATATGGTCTTCAATCCCTTAGGAGTACCCTCACGAATGAATGTGGGACAAATATTTGGCTTCCTTTCGGATTAGCAGGGATCTGCTAAAGAAACATTATAGAATAGCACCCTTTGATGAGAGATATGAGCAAGAGGCTTCAAGAAAACTTGTGTTTTCAGAATTATATGAAGCGATAAACAAACAAAAAATCCATGGGTATTTGAACCAGTGCAGGAAAAAGCGAGAATATTTGATGGAAGAGCAGAGACCCCTTGAACAACCTGTTCTAATAGGAAGTCCTATATCTTAAAATTAATTCATCAAGTTGATGAGAAAATCCATGGGCGTTCTCTGGGCCCTACTCACTTGTTACACAACAACCCGTTAGAGGAAGAGCCAAGCAAGGGGACAGTAGGAGAAATGGAAGTTTGGGCTTTAGAAGGATTTGGTGTTGCTCATATTTTACAAGAGATACTTACTTATAAATCTGATCATCTTATAGCTCGCCAAGAAATACTTAATGCTACGATCTGGGGAAAAAGAGTACCTAATCACGTATCCTCTAGAATCTTTTAGTGCTCGTTCGAGAACTCGATCTTTGGCTCTAGAAATGAATCATTTCCTTGTATCTGAGAAGAACTTCCAGGTTAATAGGGAGGAAGTTTGATCGGAATAAATATAAATTCTTTTCTTATTTATGATTGACCAATATAAACATCAACAACTTCAAATTGGACTCGTTTCCCCTCAACAAATAAAGGCTTGGGCTAACAAAAACCTACCTAATGGGGAAGTCGTTGGCGAAGTCACAAGGCCCTCTACTTTTCATTATAAAACCGATAAACCAGAAAAAGATGGATTGTTTTGCGAAAGAATCTTTGGACCCATAAAAGCGGAATTTGTGCTTGTGGAAATTCTCGGCGTGAGCAAAGCGAAGAGGAAAGATTTTGCCAAAAATGCGGGGTAGAATTTGTTGATTCTGGATCGCGAGATATCAAATGGGATACATCAAACTCGCATGTCCCGCGACTCATGTGTGGTATTTGAAAGGTCTTCCTAGTTATATCGCGAACCTTTTAGATAAACCCCTTAAGAAATTGGAGGGCCTAGTATCGCGATTTCTCTTTGCTAGGCCAGCTAAAAACCTACTTTCTTACGATTACGAGGTTTATTCGAAGATGAAATTGCATCCTGTAACCACAGACATTTCTCCCTTTTTCTACCGGGCTTTGCAACATTTCAAAATCGGAAGTGCGGCGGGAGCGAGTGCTATTAGAGAACAATTAGCGATTTGGATTTGCGGTTATTATAGAGAATTCCTTGGTGAATGGAAGGAATTAGAAGGCGAGGGTATAGTGGAGATGAATGGGAAGATAGAAAAGGCGAATAAGAAAAGTTTTTGATTAGGCGCATGCAATTGGCGAAACATTTTATTCAAACAAATGTAGAACGAGAATGGATGGTTTTGTGCTTATTACAGTTCTTCCTCCCGAATTGAGACCCATTGTTTATAGAGTGCAGGGATAAAGTAGTGACTTGGATATTAATGAACTTTATAAGAGAGTTATTCGTCGGAACAACAACCTTGCCTATCTATTAAAAGAAGTGAATTAGCGCCCGTGATTTAGTAATGTGCGAGAAAAATTGGTACAAGAAGCGTGGATACACTTCTTGATAGTGGGTCCATGGGCAACCAACGAGGATGGTCACAATAAAGTATACAAATCACTTTGGATGTAATTGAAGGTAAGAGGAAGGTTTGCGAGACTCGCTTGGAAGCGGGTCGATTACTCGGGCGTTACTGTCATTGTTGTGGGTCCTTCGCTTTCATTACATCAATGTGGATTACCTCTAGAGATAGCAATAAAGCTTTTTCAGCTATTTGTAATTAGCGATTTAATCACGAAGCGCTACTTCTAATGTCGGGATTGCTAAAGAAAAATTTGGGAAAAGGAACCCATTGTATGGGAAATACTTCAAGAAGTTATGCGGGGACATCTGTCTTGTTGAATATAGCACCTACCTGCATAGATTAGGCATCTGAGCCTTCCAACCTACTTTAGTGGAGGCGTACTATTTGTTTACACCCATTAGTGTGTAAGGGTTTCAATGCGGACTTTGATGGGGATCAAATGGCTGTTCATCTACCTTTATCCTTGGAAGCTCAGTGAAGCCCGTTTACTATGTTTTCTCATATGAATCTCCTATCTCCGCTATTGGGGATCCTATTTGCGTCACGAGGCCAAGACATGCTTATCGGACTTTATGTATGCGATTGGAAACCGTCGGGTATTTGTGCAAATAGATATAATAGTTCATAAACTATCCAAATCAAAAGTAAATTACAATAATAATAATTATAAGTATACAAAGATAAAGAACCCCATTTTCTAATTCCTATGATGCCTTTGGGAGCTTATAGACGAAACGAATCAGTTTAGACGGTCCCTTGTGGCTCGGTGGAAACTAGATCAGCGCGTCATTGGGTCAAGAAGTTCGATTGAAGTTCAATATGAATCTTTGAGGACTTATCATGAGATTTATGCCCACTATCTAATAGTGGGAAATAGAAAAAAGAAATCCGTTCTATATACATTGAAGCACTCTTGGTCATATTTCTTTTATAGAGAAATAGAGGAAGCCATACAAGGATTTAGTCAGGCCTATTCATACACTATCTAAACAAGGAAGTTAGATTAGCGATGCCTCTCCTTTCGGGGCATTCGATTCGCTAGTATCATCATTTTTGCGCGAATCCAGTTGAGATTAAGGAAAGGAAGTTAATTAAATTTTGAATCAACGGCTCGGGCCCATTGTGAATCCTACTCGGCAATTGTCGAATCCTACTCAGTAGAAAAAGGGGTACTTATGTATGGCGAGCGGGCCAATCTGGTCTTTCATAATAAAGAGATAGGCGGAGGCGCTATGAAGCGAATTATTAGCAGATTAATAGATCATTTCGAATGGGATATACATCCCATATCTTGGATCAAATAAAGACTACAGGCTTTCATCAAGCCACTACTACATCGATTTCATTAGGAATCGAGGATCTTTTAACAATACCATCTAAGGGATGGTTAGTGCAAGGCAGGAACAACGAGTTTTCTTTTGGAGAAACACTATTATTATGGGGTTGTACGCGGTAGAAAAATTCGCCAATCCGTTGAGATATGGTATGCTACAAGTGAATATTTGAAACAAGAAATGAATTGAATTTTCGGATAACGGATCCTTCTAATCCATCTATCTAATGTCTTTTAGGAGCAGAGAAATGCATCTCGGTACACCAATTAGTAGGTATGAGAGGATTAATGGCGGATCCTCAAGGACAAATGATTGATTTACCTATTCAAAGCAATTTCTGAGAGGACTTTCTTTGTGAATATATAATTTCTGCTACGGAGCCCGCAAAGGGGTTGTAGATCTTCTTTGTCTGAGCAGCGGATCTTTGGATATCTTACACCTAGACTTGTTGAAGTAGTTCAACATATTATTGTCGTAGAAGAGATTGTGGTACTATCAAGGTATTTCTTTGAGTCCTCAAAATGGGATGATGGAAAAACTTTTGTCCAAACACTAATTGGTCGTGTATTAGCGACGATATATATATTAGTTCACGATGCATTGCGCTCGAAATCAAGATATTGGAATCGGATTAGTCAATCGATTCATAAGCGCCTTTCGAGCACAACCATTTGAGCAAAACCAATATATATTAGAACCCCTTTACTTGGGAGCACATCTTGGATGTGTCAATTATGTTATGGTGAGTCCCACTCATGGCGATCTGGTCGAATTGGGGAAGCCGTAGGTATTATTGCGAGTCAATCAATTGGGAGCAGGACTCAACTAACATTAAGAACTTTTCATACTAGCGAGTATTCACGAAGTGCTTGCCGACCTTATACGATCCTTGAATGGAAAAATCCAATTCAATGAAGATTTGGTTCACCCCACACGCCCCGTCATGGGCGACTGCTTTTCTATGTTATATAGACTTGCATGTAACTATTGAGTCGGGATATTCTATATAGTGTGAATATTCCCTCAAAAGCTTGATTCTAGTGCAAAATGATCGGTATGTAGAATCCGAACAAGTAATTGCGGAGATTCGTGCGAACGTCAACTTTGCATTTTAAATAAAAAGTACAAAAGCATATTTATTCCGAATCGGGCGGAAATGCCTTTAGATCTTGATGTTTACCATGCGCTCGAATATCAATATGGTAATCTTAGTGGATTACCAAAACAAGCCATTTATGGATATTGTCGATGGTATGTGCGATCGATTATAGCGTCTTTTAGCTCCACAAGGATCAAGATCAAATGAATACTTATTCTTTTACGTTGTGGAAGATATCTCTTTGACCTCTCAATGGCTAATGATCAAGTAAGACATAGGTATTGGATACTTTTGGTAAAAAGATAGGAAATTCTTGATTATTCAGCGCCGGATCGAATCATGTCCAATGGCCATTGGAATTTTGTCTATCCTTCTATTCTTCAAGATAATTCGGTTTGTTGGCGAAAAAGCGAAGCAATGGGTTAAATCATTCCATTACAATATCATCAAGAACAAGAGAAAGAACTAATATCTGTTTGGGGATTTGATTGAAATACCCTTTATGGGTGTTTCACGTAGAAATACTATTTTTGCTTATTTTGTGATCCACGATACTGAGAAAGATAAAAAGGGTTCAGGAATTGTTAGAATTTAGATATAGGACCCTAGAGGGGCGAATATAGGACTCGAGAGGAAGACTCGGAGGACGAATATGGGAGCCCAGAGAACGAATATAGGACCGAGAGGAAGAATATGAAACCTAGAAGACGAATATAGGACTCGAGAGGGCGAATATGAAACCCTAGAAGATGAATATGGGATCCTAGAGGGCGAATATGAAGCCCTAGAAGAGCGAATATGGGATCCTAGAGGATGAATATAGGACTCGAGAGAAAGACTCGGAAGGCGAATATGGGAGCCAGAGAGCGAATATAGAACAGGAGGGGCGAATATGGAACTCTAGAGGAAGACTCGAGGGGCGAATATGGGAGCCGGAGGAAGGCTCGGAGGGGCGAATATGGGACTTTAGAGGAAGACTGAGAAGAAGACTCGGAGGGCGAATACGGGGCCAGAGGAAGATTCCATCTTAAAAAAGAGGTTTGATTGAGCATCGAGGAACAAAAGAATTTAGTCTAAAATACCAAAAGAACTAGATCGGTTTTTCATTCTTCAAGAACTGCATATCTTGCCGAGATCCTCATCCTAAAGGTACTTGATAATAGTATCATTGGAGTGGATACACAACTCACAAAAATACAAGAAGTCGACTAGGTGGATTGGTCAGAGTGAAGAGAAAAAAAAGCCATCTGGAACTCAAAATCTTTTACGGAGATATGCATTTTCCTGAAGAGGCGGATAAGATATTAGGTGGTAGTTTGATACCACCAGAAAGTGTAACACCCCAGTCCGTCATGAACCTGGAATGCTACTAAACAACCTCTGATAACTCTAGACTAGACAATAATAATAAAATTTAGTGAGAACCTCCTTGTAAAGTCAATTACGAAGGTTCCAACACACAGAATAATCAAATATTAATTAAACTTTCATCCCATGTCATCAAAAGATAATCGGAGACATGCTAAGAATCCATCATAACTAGAGAGGTATAAAGATCCCCTACTCCTCATTACTACATTTAATCCATAGCATAAGACAAAACATAATAATCTAAGATCAATCACTCTCTGAAGATCATTCAACTTTATTTAGTTCATGTGGTATGTGTGTGACTAGCAGTCTACTTTCCCCCATGCATGTCATTCTTGGCTCGGGTACCTAAAACAACAATAAAAGCAAGAGTGAGTCCATAGACTCAGCAAGTACATTAAGAAACTATAGCTTCAACACACATATAAAGGAGATCAACATTAGAACGTCTCATATGCAAATGCAATGCTCAAGGAACCTTTATCTTTAACTTTCTGTGTGCATTACACGTGTCACAGTATCGACGCCGCCCGCATACCCATGCATGTCTTGGCGCGCCGGAGGACCAATTGCCGTTACTCCGCAAAGTAACGGGGACCTCAACCCACACTCCACGAGTGAGGATCTCGGGCCCGTCATAATTATGGCCCGGGAATCTCAAGGAAACACACTTGGTCACCACATGACCAAGCCTCAATATGATTTCAATATGCCAATGCTCATCATGTAATCATCATCAAATTACCAAAGACAACAACACTTAATCATAGTAAAGCATGAGCATCATTTGAGCAATAACCATACTTAAGCATTCATCAAGTTCACCATCTTGCTATGCATCCATATAACAAATAACACACAATTTAGCCAATCATTCTAACAACAATGCACTTGCCTCAACCGTGCGAAGGTGGATGTCGGGAATGAGGTACTGCTCCCGGAGCCAAACCCACACCTGGACAACAATTGAGACAAGCTAAGGCTACCATAAGGGTCTAATAACAAAATCATAAACACAACATGAGTACATCGTCCACTAAACGCAATCCCCAACGTTAAAGCTGGCTGTCAGATTTCTTTTCAGAGAACAGCCCCTTGAAAAATCATAACTAAATGTACAGAAATCCAAATGGAGTGATCTTGGACAATCTGAAAAGGTTATTGAATTCCCCTTCTAAACCTAGTTGGTGAGGTTCTCTGATTCGGCCATTTACTAGCCCTACCAATCTAAACAACAGAGTATCAATTCTCGCGTAGGGTCTCTGGACAGCAACAATGAAATTATCATAACTTTCTCTACGTTCGTCCGAATTTCATGATCTTTAGTTTTCCTGAAAGCTGGAAGGATTATCTACAACTTTCGTTATACTGGGGTTCTCAGATTTCCATTTTAACCATCACTTTTAATTGGTTTTCTACAATCTGCCTAAATACTGACAGAGCAGTGGAACAGCAGTCTTAGAAAAATCATAACTCTCTAACCGTTAATCGGTTTGAGTGAACTTGGCGGCCACTGAAAGCTAAGACAATAACCCAACTTTTCCTAGGAGACCAGAACCCCAGATTCTGCTTCTAACAGCGCGAGAACCCTCGTCCAAAATTCTGGACAGATTGCAATCTATTAAAAAGACAGGACCCGATATACCAAACATCAACAAAACATCTAATACGGTTTGAGCAGCGAGGTATACCCAAGGTTACCCTAGAAGATCCGTAGCAAGTAGAAACCTCCCAGCAGTTGACCTCCTTCCTTGCCTCTCTTCCTCCTCCTCCTATGGCCGGCAATGGGCTCCAAGGCCGGCGGCGAGAACTCACCACGGCACGAAGATGGCGCAAGGGGAGAGGAGCCAGGAGGTGGGCAGCCAAAGGGGTGGTGCGCAAGGGGAGGGAGGGACAGGAGGTGGGGGGTGGCGGCCAAAGGGGTGAGGGAGGGCTCGGCTAGGATTTGGGGGGAAAAAAGTGGTGCCTTCCCCTTGGCCGGCCACCTAAGGCTGTTGGGTGGAGCCAGGCCAGTTTGGCGTAAGCAGCGCTTTCACCCCTGTGCTAGCTGCGAAATAAACTATTTCCTTTTGATCCTTTTACTGATTCTGAGAAGTCTCTCCCGAAACTCTTTCTCGAACTTCTCGAACTTTTGGGATATTACACTCTACCCCCCTTACACAGAGTCGTCCTCGAATTCTAACCCATTCACATCAAAGGACGAATCGAAAAGACTTAAAGCACAACACTTTGTAGAGAATAATTCGGATCTTTGCTCGCGCATGCTGCCTCCAACTCAGTGGCTTCTTTCTCGGTCTTTTGTGACCAAGAACTTTAACATATTTCAGCGTTTTGATTCTCAAAACCTTCTCGATTTCTCCAAAATCCGCATTGGCTTTGACTCAAAGGTCAAATCTTGCTCTATAGTAGAGGCTCTAGCGGTACATGATGCTCGGATCTATAAAATACTTCCTCAGCATGGATACATGAAAAACATTATGCACTCCCGCATGGTTTACGGAAGGTCCAAGCGGTGCGCCAATTCCCAATCCGTGCCAAGATGATGAAAGGTCCAATGTACCTCGGGCTTAGCTTCCTTTGATGCAGAACCTTACCACACCCTTGGTGGGAGATACTCTCAATAGCACTTGATCCCCACTTAATTCTAAGTCCATTCTCCTCACGTCTGCATAACTTTTCTGCGCTTTGGGTGCTAGCAAATTCTGTTTCACTAAGGCCACCGTTCAAGCGTCCTTTGGACCCAATCAGGACCAACATTGCTTTCTCACCTCGCCTCCCAACATAGTGGTGACACACACTGCGTCCATAGAGAACCTCAAGCGGGCAGCCTTAACCTGGAATGGTAGCTGTTGTTGTAAGCAAACTCTACTAGCGGCGGTGATCCTCGATTACCCTTCCAAGACAAAACACAAGTCCATAACATGTCCTCCGAGTGCGGATGGTGCGTTAATGCACCCATCATGCGTGGATGGAATCTTTGTACTCGAGCCAATTTGTGTGCTCAAGGCACTCTGTAAACTTTCCCAAAACTTGGAGACAAACTTGGCATCTCTGCCGGAAATGATGGTCTTTGGCACCCCATGTAATCTCACAATCTCCGCACATAGATGGGAGCTAAATCACTTCTTGAGTTAGTAGTGCGAATGGTATAAAGTGTGCAGATTCTTGAGGCGATCCACTACCACCCACTGCGCATCCTTACCCTTGGTGACGGGTAACGCGCAACTACAAAATCCATAGAAATATCGTCCCACGGCCATTGCGGAATCTCTAAAGGTTGCAACAACCTGCGGGGCGTTTGTGTTCGCCTTCACTGTTGACAAACACCACATCGAGCCACATAATTAGCTATGTCCACCTTCATCCTTTTCCACGAAGTTACGCTTTAGATCACGATACATCTTCGTTTCACCGGATGAGCGATTATGCGAGTGCGATGTGCCTCTTCGAATATCATCCTTGACCTTAGCTTTACGTAGTGCGCAAAGGCGCCCTTAAACATAACGCACCACACTCATCTAAACTGAAATCTCTGTCCTTGCCCAAATCCAGCCGCTTTCGAACCCTTTGCAATAATGGATCTTCCTGTTGTGCTTCCCGTACCCGCTCCGGTATGGCTGACTCTAAAATCAATTGTGTTTCAACACTTACAGTGCTCGCATAGCAAAAAGATATCCCCATACGGTTAAAATCAGCAATAAGATAATCCAATGTAGCGGGCGTCGCCTTGCGACTAAGAGCATCAGCCACCACATTTGCCTTCCCAGGATGGTATTGAATAGATAGATCATAGTCCTTAATTAGCTCCAGCCACCTGCGCTGCCTTAAATTTAAATCTTTCTGTGTGAAAATATACTTAAGACTCTTATGATCTGTATAAACATCACAACCCTCACCATACAGATAGTGCCTCCAAAGCTTCAGGGCAAACACTACAGCTGCCAACTCTAAATCATGAGTTGGGTAGTGCATTCATGCTTCTTGGTGCCTCGGCGCATAAGCTATCACCTTCCCTTCTGCATAAGGACACAACCCAAACCAATCGAGGCGCATCAGTACAATGTAAATCGCTTCCCGGGCTCGGAAGTGTAGAGCGAGGCGGTCACCAACTTTTCCTTAAGGGTTTGGAAACTACGCTCACGATCATCATCCCACGAACTTCACATCCTACGTGAGTGCGGATAAAGGTTTAGCAATAATGGAGAAATCACGCACAAAACGCGATAGTATCCGCCATGCTTTGAGAAAGCTTCTCACTTCCTTGACATTGGTTGGCGTCTTCCATTCTATGCCTGTAGAAATCTTACTTGGATCAAGCTGTGATTCCCTTATCATTGATGACATGCCCGAAACCCACTTGGGCGTCCAAAACTCGCACTTTTTAGTTTGGCATAAAACTTATGCTCCCTTAGTGTTTCCAACACAGCCTCGAGTGTCGCTCATGTTCGACTTGTCTTTGAATATATCAAAATATCATCTATAAAGACTACCACAAAATCATCCGGTATTCATGCAACATCTGTTCATAGTCTCCATGAAAGCGGCGGGCGTTCGTTAGTCCAAAGACATAACTTTAAATTCAAAATGCCCATACCTTGTGGAGAATGCCGTCTTCTCAATATCCTCCTTTTGGACGAGGATTTGATTATAACCTGATTGAAGGTCAATCTTTGAGAATACCTTGGCCCCTCTCAAGCGATCAAATAGATCTTCTATGCGAGGCAGAGGATACTTATTCTTGATGGTTAGCTGGTTAAAACACGATAATCAATACACATGCGCCAACTACCATCCTTCTTCTTGGTAAAAGAACAGGGGCTCCCCATGGAGACACTGCTTGGGACGAATAAGATCCTTTGCTTTTAAATCATCCAAGCGCTTCTTTAGTTCCTCACAGAGCAGACGGACCAACCGTGAGGTCATAGAGGCAGTCGGGCGCCTGGTACCAAATCAATTCTGAACTCTACGGGACGAGGTGGCGGCATCCCTGGTAGCTCTGCTGGAAAAACATCCAGGAACTCCCGAACGACCAAAATATCTTCTGCCACTACAGATGAACTCGGCTTTTCCACTAGAGACAAAAGAAACCCATTCTTCGTTGTACGGCCACCAGGAAAAAGGCTAGCCATCACAAAAAGTGAGTGAGATGGAGCGCTACATTGGAATACTATCTCACCCTGACCAGAGCTTGCGGGGTTATTGTCTTCAAAAGCAGAAATGACAACCGACGGTAATTATGCAACAGTCCATCCCCAAGATAACATCAAGCGGCTCCATCTTCATAACCATCAGTTAGCAATGAATTCTTCTCCATCTAATGAAATCACACAACAGGACAAGCTGTAGAGCTAGAGAATTCCCCGGAGAATTAACTAGAAGCGACCAGTGAGCTATTGTTTGCAACCTCAAATTCGCCTTACTAACAAAATCTAGTGATACAAAAGAAAAGGTAGCCCCGAATCAAATAGAACAAGTGCCTCTCTTGAATCCACCAGAGCGTACTGTCACCACATCGGGACGACTCACCGACTCTGCTGTCGGCATAGCGTGAGAGGCTAGCTGTTGGGGCGGTAGGGGGCTCTGTAACATCCCAATTTTCTGAGCTTAAAAATCTTTTAAATAGTTAGTAGGAAAAATTCACCATTTGGATTTTATTTGAATTTAATTCAAAAGCTTAACATTGGACTTTATAATCAAAACCTTTAATGTGAATAATCCCAACAGAACAATAGCCAAAACTATTTTATTTGGGTTCTATGTGCTCGGATATATTTTCTAGATTTTCTAGAATTTATACGAGTTCATTTGCTATTTTCTATTGCCTATTTGAATTTCGGTATTTTCTAAAATGAAAAACCTATTTAAACTCTCAGATTAGTGCTTGGGCGAAATCCACTCAGTAGGCCCATTTCCTTTCGCTCAGCCCACTTCACTTCGCGACCACTGCCTCTCTCTCCCATGCGGCGTCGCGTCCCACCCGTCGTAGCGACCATGCGGTGTGTGGCCTGATGCGCCGAGCCACTCCGCCGCCTTGTGGGTCCCGCCACGCCACGTCCTCGTCGTCTTCCTCTCGGACTCGAGTCAGTGTCGGCCGGGTGGTGCCACGTGCCGCTGCGGACTCGTCGCTCCGGGCACTATTTAACGCCGCGCTGCGTCGAGAATCTCGCACCGCCTCTCTCCAAAACCTAGAACCCCTCGTGGATCGCGCGCCATCGGGAAGGATTTGGCGAGAAGTCCACCGCCGAAGCCTTTCGGCGTCGGGAGCAGCGCGATGGTGAGCCGCCGCCCTCGCCGTCACGATCCAAGGTCGCGCGCGCGCATGGCCTTCACGATCGCGCCTCATCATCCTCGAGGAGCCCGCATCGCCTGCGTCGCCGTTCAACCGAGCGCTCCGCGCCAATCTCGGCTGCTGCGCGGTTTGATCACCGCGTGTAGCGTCGGCCGTGTCACGGTCGCGAGTGTGAGGAGCGATGCTACCCTCCGTTCGCCGCCGTGGTCGGAGTCGCCGTTGTCGTACGCGGCCGACAAGAACTCGCCGGCGATGCCACCGTGTCCCGCCAGCTCAGCTGCCGCGTCAGTCCTGTCGCCCTCGTGTCGCCGCGTGGAGCCCAGTCAGCACCTACGTGGGTGCACGGGTGGCCAGTCCACCGGACCCCCGAACCCAAGGCTCGGTGGACTTTGTCCACCGTGAGCGAAAACAGCGGCGGGTGGGACCCACCTGTAAGATCCACGATCACCCGTCCGAGCGTTTGTTGCGTCAGTTTACAATAAATCTGATTTTCCTTTAGGAAAATAATTGATAAATTCATAAAATCGATTTTCACATTTTATGTAATTTCAATCTTCCAAAGCTCATAACTTTGCATCCTAACTCGATTGAGCCCATTCAAATTTCTAAATTTGTTTAAATTCGAGATCTACCTAATTATTATTTTTATTTAATTTTTGGAGTTTGTTTTGCCTCTGTTATTTGTTTGTTTTCGTTGTTTTGCTTCGTTTGTGCGTAGACGTCGATACTTCGGGGGTTTTCGTTGAAGAAGGCTTCAACCAAGTTCAAGATCAGTACATAGACCTATTCCAAGGCAAGTTATACCTTTGATCATATTGAATCCCAGTTTTTAAAATTACTTTGATTCAAATTATTGCATTTACTTTAAGTATTTATTTAAATGCTTTTGGGTTTAGCTATTAATCCAATTTGTTATATCCACTTTGTCTATTGTATGTCATAATTCCTTGTCACCCTAGATTGGTTATTAGTTGGTAATATTATAGCACCAACGTGGTTTGGTTAGATGCGAATACAATTGCTTAGCCATGCCACGAGTCACCATCACATGTAAGTTGCAAATATTAATTATGACTAAGTGACTATGGGCGTGTGATAAAGCGTGTGTATCTTGTGTGCTATTACTCGTGATGGCATGTGTTGCACTAAACCAAGCTGGGTGGTAAAGGATTTAGGCGAGGCAAGTGGTGGATCTTGTGTGACCGTGTCTTTGTGATTGGGATTTATCTGTGTGGTTTAGTTAGAAAAGCTGAAGTCTTGCCTTGGTCAGTGGGGACTTAACTTTGTGCGCCATTGGCCCAGGCTATCTTGTCGACCACATGTCCGTGTGAGTTTAACTTAGTAGGTTCTGGAGTTTCAACATTGGGGTTCAGTGGATAGGTTAAGCTTTGTGATATGGGACTGTGTGAATAAGAACGTCAATGTTGAGACAAGGTTGCTGAACGGTTTTGTTACGATTAGTGCTAGCTACACTAGTTGTATCGTGTGGGTAAAGTGTACAAACCTCTGCAGAGTGTTAATTAATCTATTCGAATAGCCGCGTCCTCGGTCATGGACAACGCTCGGGGATTTCACATGAGGGGTAGATTTTCATAAAACAATTGGGAAGGGACAGCTGTGTGATCTCCATCATATGGCTGTGTGAATCAATCAGTTTAGCTGTGTGTCTTTGTGGAAACAACTGTTAAATTAATATTGCTTATTTGTTTTAAATTATGCTTTCAATCTATTATTTGTATTCAATTGCAAATGTTGCATTTCTGCAAAATAACCACAGAAGCCATTTCCTTTGGAATAAGCCTGCATATATATATTGCATTCTGTGGTATGATTTGCGAGTACGGTTGTGTACTCACGCTTGTTGTAAAACTTGCGTCCAAACCTCTGAAGTGGAGGAGTCTTCTTTGCTTTAGGAGGAGTTTGTGGAAGAAGGTTGATCGCTAGGTCATCGATCGATCGATTGCCTATGGTGTCTTGATTGGAGTTTGCAGAGTTTATTTCGTTCATTGCGGTATTTCTTAGTGTTAGCCTGCGTGGCTTAATAAGTTGTAACCCGACCTTAAGGTCAAAACTCTAAGTTGTTACTCAAGCTATTCGTTTATGTTATATTTCACTTGTGTGGATTGATATTCACCTATGTTACCGTTGTGTGCACTAGCGTGATCTGGACTAGTCTGAGAATACAGAGGGTCAGTGCATTTTGGGTCCCGCAGAGGTGGTATCGAGCCATCTTGTTGTAGGTCTTGACCTTAGTTAGATTGGCCGTCTTTAGAGTGTCCAAACTATTTTCTAAAGGAAAAATTAACTTGTAAAGTTAACCAAATGCTTAACTCTCCTCCTATCTCTCTTGCCTCAACTTTTGCTATAATCTTTTCTTTCCCCGCTGTTTTAAAATTGCTCTTACAGTTAAATGCTGTCTTGGCAGATGCCTCGCCTTCAGACCTATGGTGAGCGTTGTGGAGGTTCTGCGCGAACTTTGGAAGCTTGCAGGTACTTGGAGGTTTTGATCGTCCGTTGTGCCGAGAAACAAGCTGGATGGTGGATGGACATAAGCGGGTATGATCTGTTGCTTGGCGATCGCGCGGGATTAACACCAAGGCAAGCGAGCCGCTAAACATCTCCGTCCGGAGGATCACTTGGAGTGAAGGGATACGAGAATCGTCGCGCTGGCCATGCTTAGGATCGCCACATCTACATGCGCGAGTTGCAAGGAACCGTCTTCGCTACCACCCGAGCATTGCCGTGGAACTACTGCGCACTATCCATCCACGGAGAGAAGAAGATGCCACTTTGGTGCACCTCGCGATGCGTCGTCGCCAAGAGGAATCCATGGAGATGATGGCGATCTAGGCGGTGCCTACAAGAGCACGCACCAAGCTAAAGAGAACATCGCCATCACGGAAGAGATCTTTGGGCGCCCACCACGAGCGGACCAAGAAGTGGAAGAAGAACATGAAGAATCGAGGAAGATCCGAGGAAGTGGGCGAGGACCATAGGAGCTGTCGGCGCCATCGGCGCTGTTCTGTGCACGATTCGGGCACGAGGATCGGTTGCGAATGCCCGCACAGTTCAAGGTCTATAGCCGGCAGGAGCGCAGCCGTGGTTGTGGAGGTTACCTCAGCGACTGAGTTCGCTAAGGCCTAGGTTCGCAGTTGAGGCTTAGTGTGTTAAGCCGCGTCAGTCTAAGCCTAGTTGTGTCGCCCTTTAGGCGTTAGATTGTGTGCTTAGGTTCGCTATTTTCTTTGAGTGTGAGTATGAGCTGCAAAGGCCCTTAGGCATCTGTTGCAAGCCATACTAAGTTCCTAAGTAATAAAGTTGCTTTTGTTCTCTCAGTTGTTGTTGGGTTTAACCAATCCCCCGCTTAGTTCTTAACTCACCCCATGCTTGCTGCCTTATCTAACCCTTGGAGCTTCGTCAGATGGTTACAACTCGCCAGACAGTTGCAAGTGGTTCCGGTACCCCAGCATCAGGAGGAAATGAGCAACCAGCTACAGGAGCAGTTCCGCCACAAGCACCCCCAATTGACTTGCAAAACTTTGGAGCTTTCATGGCAGCACAGACTCAGCTGATGAATACCATGATGACTCAGATGCAAGCCATGCACAACTAGAACAATAACAACAACAATCACCAGCACGGAGCCCCAGCTGCTCATGGTCACCATGGACCATCCAAACTTGCAGAATTCATGAGGACTCGTCCACCAACATTTTCTGGACATGTCTTGTGAGGACCCCAATTTATTTGGCTTGTAATGCTTAACCAACCACCTGGTCCTAGCATCACAAATCAAATAAACTGATCCTCGAGATATGTATACTTCCCAGAAAGCAATATACACACCTCGTTACAAAATTAGACATCAACTCCATTCCAAACATAGAGTCCAAACACCACACTACCAAACGGAAGATAAACAAATAGTAGAATTATTACAGACAAAGGCCGACCGGCCCAAAAGATACACAAATAATAAGAACGACAGCGGAAGCAAAAGTGCCATAAGATGGCTATAAACAAAGCCCATCAGTGTGCCTTCAACCCACAAGGCAATCTGACCGGACCGCCAAGTCTAGTTGTCCACGAAACGGCAACACAGCTCACAGAAGTGAGGCCCCTGAGGCTCACCTTCTTCCTCTGCAACAAAAACATCAAGCAAAGCACCTGAGTACAAAGATTGTCTTTGTACCCGCAAGACTGACGTGTGAACTAGCAGACCTGTTCATATGCTACATGCACGCTTGTTTAGTGGAGGTCATATGTTTCATTTGCATAAAGCCAATTTTCATTTGCAATAATATAATACAGTTTAAAGGCAAGTTTGCAATTCACTTTTAATGTTGAGATAACTACGAAATAAAAATAGATACAAGTAACCACCTAGAAGTGACTATCCCAATAGTCACCACAACATATGACGAATCCCAGTTCGTACCACCCATCAAGTTTTAATTTAAATGTTGTAGTCTAGTTCTTGGGGCGATTCGAGCGTGTCCATAACCTAGGGCGAGGCTATTGAATAGTTTTAACCTGCGCAGGTGTACCAATGTACCCACACTTGAGACCGCCTTTAAGCCAAAGCACACTTCGAAGGTATCTTTGTACGGCTAAGTCCTCGAGACTTTTTCCAATATTGTGTATTAACTACGAGCAGCTCGTATGGATAGAAATCCATACGCTTACATGGTAAAGCCGAAAGACAACTACCCACTCGGATAAAGCTTTTGGACAACTACCATGCTCCCACCTCCATCCCTCCTGCGACCTCCTGCGACCGAGCCAATACATGCCAAAGTACTAGGTCAAGAGAGGTCCCATATACTCTAGTGTGGTTAGTACGCAAAATGCTCGATCGCGGTGGTGCAAGTAACTCGGTCCTTAAGCGGCTGGGCACCTTTCGATCACACCCAACAGATCACACCAACATACCATTGTGCCCAAGTCTAAATCATTTTGTTTTTATTTTTAGTTTTCACAAGTAATCATAGCGAAATTTTAAACTATAAAGTTTTAATAATTTTTGTGTGATCAAGGCTACCGACTAAAGTCGATAACCTTGATTCTCACCGATAGCTACGCATGTCTAAGCGGTGAAATCGTATCTACTAAGTGACAAGAAATCATCCAAATGATCTCTAATCACGACAAATAACCTAGGCTCGGTAGTAGAGACCAATATTTTGCCTACAGGATATGCATCTACAGATTTAGCTAACCATTTTAACACAAATTAAGCGATGCATGCATACGGTTGAAACAAAATATTAAACTTTAAAATACCGGATTAATCATGATCAAAGCGCTTGCACATTCTTTGTTGCTCAATTTGTTGCGGAGGGTCGTTCTCGGGGTTGCATAAATATCGAAGCCTAACGATAGAACAAATAACAATAATAAGAGCGAATAACACCGACAAAACCCAACCATACAATAACAACAAAACATGCCAAAACTCACACAATAGCCTAAACAAGATATAACAAAATTTTAGAAACAGAGAACAAATCATTTTAAGTTATTAAGAATTTTCTATGAATTTTCTAAGCTAGAAACACAACAAGTCACTAGTTAATTGCTTAACAAATTTTCATGAACAGAAACAGATATCTAAAACCTGTCACGATAATTAGTATCACGAAAATGAAATATTACAGAATTGGGTTCATTGAATTTGGACAATTATTGAAAGAGATATGTATTTTCTAATTTGAAGATTACATTTTACAACATCAAATTAATTAACAGATTTTGATACAGGACAAGGTTGACACTAATTTTAGTAAATAGAACATTTAAAATGAAAATTAATGACCTTGGTTTCATGCAATTTGGATAAAAATTGAATTAGTTATGCATTTTCTAAGTTTAATTGAATTAACGAGCAACGAAAAGCATTTGAAATACCAAAGCATTAAAATCTTTTTCTCCCGCGAGCCGGCTAGCCCAGACATCGACAGCGGCCCGCACGGAAGTCTTGACGAGAACCGCTTGCCGAGAAGGTGGCGTCGAAGGCGTATTCTACGAATCGTCTTGACTTACAAAGTGCAAACCTAACATACTCTCACACGAAATCGCTTCCCAACAGAGAAAGGCATAACGAGCTACACAACCTAGCGGCGGCATGGACCCACATGGCAGTGACTAAGAGAAAACATAACGGGCTGCATTAAAGGATTTCTAAACGCGATTTAACAGAGAGGTCCCACAAGTCGGTGACCTAACGAAACCAAGTTTAGCGATAACTAAACTTGGCCGTGCTCACCAAGCGCACGCGAGGGCGGCCGCGCGGCGCGCAATCGATCTAGCTAACCGGAGGGTTTTACGGCGGCGGGTGATACCTTCAGTGCGAAGATCTTGCGAACACGATGGCGGTGACGCGGACCCACGGGGATGCCGGCGGCGAGCTGGCGGCGAACGGAGGCGGAGAAGAAGACACGGTTCGCACGGAGAAGGCGACACGGACTTCTAGAAGACTCCGGAAGGTGTGCTTAAGCTTCGCCTCAACACCGGAGCAAGAAGCACCGCGATAACACCGACGAAGAAGGCGAGGTGGCGGAATTTCCACGGCGGCGGAAACCGAGCTTGGAGAAGAATCGGTGCGCACGCCCGCAACGATGCACCAAAGATGAAAATGAAGTCACCGTTAGACTCAGTGCATCAATGCGATCCTAAGGGACTAGGTGGCGGAGCTAGAAACTCACCAGTCGCAAGCGAGCTCACGGGACCGAGGTCGCCGGAGGCGAGGCGGCGATACGCCCACGGTGATCCACTGGGCGCCGGGACCGGAATGGGCAAAATGGAGGCGCGAGGCAAGAGGAACACGACGGTGCGATGCGCGGCTCAAGGCGGCTCAGAAGCGGCGGCGCTACGCTCGAGTTCTTCTCCGGCCGAGAAGAAAATTTGGCGGAGAAGGCACGAGAATGGGCGCGAAGGATAGTGGATAGGCTCGGTGGGTAGATGAGACCCGGCGATGTTTCACGGGTGACACGAGGACAAAAAGGTGGCGGCGGCGGTGCGTGGCGAGCATGCATGCGCGACCACGAGCTCGGTGAGTGCGGAGAAGACGAGGCGGATCGGCGGTAGGGTCCACCGTCGGCCGATCGACGCGGTGCGAACCGGTGGTTTAACTCGTCGATGTCGCCCGACCGTTGGATCCGAAATGGATGGTGAGATTGGTGTATGCATTCGGACAGGTCGGCGAGGCAAGCAATGAGGACCGTTCGATCTTCATCGGACGGTGACGACCATCGGGCTCGCGGTGCAGCTGGCGGTGCGACCGAGACAAGTGGTGCGATGCGGTTTGAGTCGGGCTTGGGTTCGAGCCAGACAAGCGATGATTCTGATTTTGAGTTTAAAAAGCTGAGAGAGTTTGGGGAATGTTTAAATGTAGTTCCCGAGCTCCAAAAATTTTGAAATTTTTATGGGAACTTACTGGAACATAGAACAACCTTGTGAAATTTTTCCAGGAGTTTTTATGCACTAGATTTCTCCCAATAAAATTCACAAGCTGCTGATCAAGAGTTTGACCAGATTTCAAACTAGTTTGACTTGGCCATATGAAATAGCAAAAAAAATCTAAAAATTGTGAAATAATTCAGGGAGGTAGATAGGATGGTCAAGATGATAGGAAAAATAATTTCAGAGGATGATCACAAGTTTGAAAGCTAAGAATCTGATAACAACAATTTCCAATCACAAGAATTAAATTCTAAAAATTGGAAATTGCTAGGGAAAAATGTAGAAACTTTCAAATGATTTGATGAGACAACAAAAGTTTTTATTTCTCCTCAAAATTTACATTTGAAATACAAACACTAAGTTAGGGCTGTTACATGTCTCACCCGTGGAAGCTGATGATTGGCTTCGGGTGATTGAAAGGAAGTCACGATCACTCAATGCGGCGATCATGAAAAGTTCTCTATGCCTCTCACCGGTTGGAGGGCATCGCGCGAGAATGGTGGGAGAACCTGCGCGCTCATGAGGCACCACGAGAATATCACTTGGGAGGAATTCTCTCTGACATTCGCCAATACCACGTACTGAAGGAATCATTGAACTAAAGAAAGTTGAATTTCGTGCCCTGAAGCAAGGAGGCTTGTCAGTGTCGGACTATCTCAACAAGTTCTCACAACTTGCTCGCTATGCTGCAGAAGATGTTGCAACAGACAAGGCTCGCCAGAGTCGTTTTCTGAAGGGATGAACACCGGACTTGAGTCAATCTCCTTGCACATACCTTCCACGACTTCCAAGAACCGATCAATAAAGCTTTAGTCATGGAGGATAAGCGCAAGGAACTGAAGACAATCGCAAGCGCAGATGATCCAGCGGGAGGCCAGCAATTCCAGCAGAGAGCAAGGGCGGTGCCACGCAGATTCAACGGTTTTCTCCACGAACTCGCGAACACTGCACCAACCTCGGCCACCTCGTCGGTTGCTCGAACACTCGCACCCGGCCGACCAACGCTAATCCAACGGTCAACAAGTCGCAAGAGCCAAGGGTGTGCTATACTTGCCGTCAACGAGCCACTCGCCGTCGGTGTCCACGAGAGGGGACGATCACTCCGATTCGTTTCAACCGGAGCTACACCAACTAAGACACCGCACGGGTCACCAGAGAACTTTCAAGCCCCAACCAGCCAGGAGGAGGGGCGCGATCCGTGGTCGGAGGCCGTGTCAACCACGTCACCACGGAAGGAGCACGGGAGGCACCGGCGTCGTCTTGGGTAAGTTCTGGTTAATCGATACCGCATCGATTCTGTTTGATTCTGGAGCTTCGGATTCTTTTGTGTGTGAAGTTTTTGCAACTAAGAATAAGTTGGAGGCTATACAACTTAAGCATACTCTATTAGTTCAATCGCTTGGAGCAGAGCTAAGCTCTAGAGTGGGTTGTTTAGGAACTAAGTTACTCATAGCTGGAGTTGAGTTTCTAGCCAACTTAATTGTTCTAGACACCCAAACCCTAGATGTCATTCTTGGCATGGATTGGTTATCCAAGCACAAAGTGTGTTTGGATTGTGGCAAGAGCCATAACGGTTGAAATCTTGATGGAAGGAAAGTGGAGTTTCTAGCCACATCAGTTCGTGAAGGACACTTGCTAGTAAACAATCTGAAGACCATTGCATTGGAGAATGTACCAATAGTCAGAGAATACCCAGATGTGTTTCCAGAAGAGTTACCCGGAATGCCACCAGATCGTGACATCGAGTTCGTCATCGATCTAGTGCAGGGACAGCGCCAATTTCTAAGCGACCTTATCGAATGCCAGCTGACGAGTTAGCAGAAATGAAGAAGCAGATTGAAGGACTTCTCGAGAAAGGTTTTCTAAGACCAAGTTCGTCACCGTGGGGAGCACCAGTCTTGTTCGTCAAGAAGAAAGACGGAAGCATGAGGATGTGTATCGACTACCGTTCTCTCAACGAGGTCACTATCAAGAATAAGTATCCATTGCCCAGGATAGACGATCTGTTTGACCAGATGAAGGGAGCCGGAGTGTTCTCAAAGATCGACTTGCGATCGGGCTACCATCAGTTGAGGATCTACCCTAGGGATATACCAAAGACCGCTTTCTCAACGCGGTATGGACATTATGAGTTCTTGGTCATGTCATTTGGGCTGACAAATGCCCCAGCTTACTTCATGAACATGATGAACAAAGTTTTCATGGAATACCTGGACAAGTTTGTAGTGGTGTTCATTGACGATATTCTGGTTTATTCCAAATCAGAGGAGGAACACGCAGAACACCTGAGGTTAATGTAACACCCCGGCCCGACATGAGCACGGAATGCTACTAAACAAACTCTAATAATTCTAACCTAGACAATCTTAATAAATTTCAGTGAGAACCTCCCTTGTAAAGTTAATTACACGAAGGTTCCAACACACGATTATTTAAATATTAACTAAAACTTTCATCCAAAGACATCAAAAGATAATCAAAGACATGCTAAATATCTAACATAACTAGAGAGATATGAAGTTCCACTACTCATCATTATTACATTTAATCCATTGCATGAGACAAAACATAATAATCTTTGCATTTACTAAAATCAATCACATTCTGAAGATCATTCAACTTTATTTAGTTCATGTGGTAAGTGTGTGACTAGTAGTCTACTTTCCCCCATGCATGTCGTTCTTGGCTCGGGTACCTAAAACAACAATAAAAGCAAGAGTGAGTCCATAGACTCAGCAAGTACATAAAGAAACTATAACATCAACATCCATGTAAAGGAGATCAACAATAGAATATCTCATATGCAAATGCAATGCTCAAGGATCCTTTATCTTTAACTTTCGTGTGTATTACACGGTAATCACGAGTAAGCAACCGTCGCCGCATACCCATGCTGTGCAGCGCCGCCTGAGGACCAATTGCCGTTACTCGCAAGTGCGGGGACCTCAACCCACACTCCACGAGTGAGGGGTCTCGACCCGTCACATTCATGGCGGGGATCTCAAGGAAACAAGCTTGGTCACCACGTGACCAAGCCTCAACATGTTCTCAATATGCATATGCTCATCTCTTATTTATCATCAATCTTACCAAAAGACAAACATTGTACCACAGTAAAGCATAAGCATAATTTGAGCAATCATCATACTTAAACAACCATCAAGTAAGCCATCTTGCTATGCAACCATATATCAAAAAACACACAAACATAGCCAATCAATCACAACCATTTAACAAACAATGCACTTGCCTTAACCGTGTGAGACTGGAGGACGTGAAGACGGTGCTGCCCCCGGTACCAATCCCCCACCTAAACATTAAGAATATAACTAAGACCACAGTAACGAAAAACATGAATTGAATATACTAGCACAACAAGTAGCAGATTGCAACGCAATCTCGACCCCAAATTCTTAAGTGCTGCACTACCCTCTGAACACAGTTAAGTTCTAAAATTCATAACTTTCTGTACAGTGGTCCAAATTAGGTGTTCTTGGACTTCATTGAAAGGTTATCAAATTTCCCAACTAAACCTAGTTGGTGAGCTCCCTGATTCGGTCATCTAAAATCACTTTTAAGCGATTAACAAGACATCGATTTCACGTCAGACTTTCTGGACAGAGCACTAAAACTATCATAACTTTCAGCTCGTTTATCCAAATTTCACGTTCTTGTGCTTCCCTGAAAGCTACAACAATTATCTATAACTTTCGTTATACCGGAGTTCTCAGATTTCCAATTTAATCATCAGTTTTAATCGGTTTTCTACAAACTGCCTAAATGCTGACAGATCAGCGGAACAGCAATCTTAAAAAAATCATAACTCACTAACCGTTACTCGGATTTGGGTGATCTTGACGGCCACTGAAAGCTAAGACCAAAACCCAACTTTTCCTAGGAGATCAGAATCCCAGATTCTGCTTCTAACCTCACGAAAAACGACCCCCAACCTTCTGGACAGAACACCGCCTAGCAGGAGACGAAAATCGATCTACCAAAGCGGACGCCAATGCAACCACGGTACCAAACCAGCGAGGACCAAGCGCGCGTTACCCTTGTAGAGCCGCGGCGAGAAGAAGAACCCACCGCACGAAGAGCGAACTCCTTCCTCCTCTTCTTCTTCTTCCTTCTTCTTGGCCGCCACAAGGGGAGGAGGTGGAGGCATGCAGGAGGGGAAAAGAGGTGGAGATGCAATGGGGAGGGAGGGCTGCTACTGATGGCGGCGCTACGGTGCGTGCTACATAGCATGGCTGCCCCCTCTACTTGGATGGTTGCCCTAATGGGCCAAGGTGTTGTGGGCTTTCAGCCCACAGCCCAAGTTTTCCAGTGCAAAAAATCCCCACTGAACTTCATTAAAACCACTCCTCTATTCAATTCTCCTCCCTACAATCTTTCTTCTCATTTAAATAAATATTTGGAGTGTTACATTCTACCCCCCTTAAATGGAATTCGACCCAATTCTAACCACGCTCTACACCAAAGAACAATCACAACTAGAATTTACCAACAATACCACACACTGCTGTGAACAGTTCGGATATTGCTCGCATATGCGATACTTCAATTCCCAAATTGTTTCCTCTCGGACTTTGGGACTAACGCACCTTGATGCAACTAATGTATTATACCTCATCACTCGTCATGACCTAACAGTAATCACTCAACGGACATGACTCGAAGATGCGGTATTACTCAGCTGGTCAACAGCTCTTATGAAACCTCACACTCCAAATACCTCAAGCATTATATCAACACCGGGTCATACAAAACGTTATATACCGCGCTCTAGGACTCGAGACAATTCTAGCGAATTGCTATCTTCCAAAATCCGCAACTTCCAAAACAAGCCAAATATACTCTAGGCTATCATTCCTTTGGGGACCAAACCACGAACTTCAACATAAACATATATAACTCTTGTTTCATCTCTTAGTCGACCTCTTCATCCTAGTAAGGAGAACCTTTGTTAGCGTGGACGCATAAAACAACTTATTTTAAACAAACTTTAATAATCAGAGCTCAGCAGAAAACAAAAGATTCACAATGCCACCCACTATTAACCAACTTTCCTCTAAAAACACTCAAATCCAAAATTGAAGATTCATCATGAAAATCTTTTCACATTCCAATTAGGCAGATTGCAAATAAACACCACATAAGTCAAAAGAGAAATCGTTCGAATGCCCAAATCAAACACTTCATTTATTTTCCCGATCAGGAAGGAACCACTTGCCGACATAGGGTCAACTCAAATTGTAAGTGTTCTCAGTCATAAAACCCAACTCAACAAGAACCAATAGAACACTTCTCTACTCGAGAAAACATTCTTTTCTCAGATGTCCTTTTAAGAAATAAACATTCTCCAAAATCTTGGATTTCCAAATCATCAAACTTACTCCTTCCTCTTAACCGACAACCCCAAAATGATCCTCAAACCGAAAGAACAACCACACTTATCTAGGGGACTCTATTAATCCACACAAGGATTATCTAGTCCACTCCTATAACAAAGGAATTATTTTTTGACAACTGGTTCCCAACACCTCAATAAAGATTTTTCACCGCAACCACATCACCTCATTCATTAAAGATAATTAACTTGAAATTCTCAACACATACTCATTTACTACACCGAAGGATTCTATCAATGATCAATACTATTCGGAATCCACTTTTGTTCTTCTTCTTCTTCTACACATAACATTGGGCCGCTGAGGTCCTAGCATAGAAAGACAAGTCCAAATTTAACCTCCAAGTCTCCTATAATGAATTTCTGGTATGATTGATAGGAAATCCTCAAATTCTTTTACTAACTTTTCACACAGCTCAACAATAACCTCAGTCATTAATATCAATATTCCTCACTAACCAAGTAACCGCCCAAGGCGTTTCATTTCACCAATCTTTGACCTTCACTCAATCACACCAATTAATTTTCAGCTACATGACCACAATATACCCATTCGCAATACCCTCACTAATTGACCAAGATTCAAACATACTCAATCACTAACATTAATAAATAAATATATTCTTTGACCAAGATATCCTTAGAGATAATCTAACTCCCATAGGGTTACTCATCGAGGCGAGTCATGCTTGACAATAGCTCAACAATCCTGCTATCCCATTAATTAACACGACGATTATATTTTTTCCACATTTGCTACTCTCATTAAGCCACACCATTATAATTCTTCTACACAATCTTACCGAGTACCCAATTGCGATACTCTAATAAATTTGGTAAAGATTTTCATACTTTCTAATTCTAATGTTCTGTCAAAATGAACAAAAGATCTTGGACCACATCTCTTTATAGGTTCTACTAGTTACGACACGTAATAAGTTAGCTCCAAAGACAAACATTCTATTTAAACCAAACTCTCTCCAAGGATTAATCTAATAAATCAATTTACTCAATGCCTCTCAAACAACTTGACACATAAAGGTTCACAAAATCATCTACTAGACCACCACTATCTAGTTGCCAATTCACAACCGAAGGGACTTTACAATCTGATTCGGTTAACTCTTTCTTAGAAAAGAGGCAAACATAAATCATTTTCAGCATATAGGAAAAACGTTACCACTTACAATAGTTACAAGTTCAAGAGAAACAATCAAATAGAAAAGATCTTAGAAAACAAAAGAGCTGATCATAGTTGACGGCACACGTTCCACAAGCAAAGTGTATGAAACCTCAAACGAGAATAAAGCATTGGTTTTGGGATTCAGAAACTCATTGGGCAAACAAAAGCTTAGGCAAAATCGATAAACGCAAGTTACAAAGCTTGACTTCAAATTGAAATACTCCTACTTCACTCTTTCCTTTAACAAAGCGACTTCCGTTGGTTCTGACATCACCATGCCAACACTAACAAGAAGAGATTTGAAGTCCACAACACATAAACTACTTAGGAACCGATAAAACCTCTCAAAGACGTCACTTTGATCAAAACAATTTCAGCTACCACATCAACATGAGGTCCGAAAGATTACAAGCAGCGTGACTAGAAGCATTTTCATTTAATCAATGTCGATCGAGCGATCCATTTCCCTTATACCAAACATTCAATAGCATCATCATAATCCCTTACTGACAATCTCACTAACAATGAAATAATACACTCCTAGCGAGAATCATCATAGCCTCTTATCCCATCATAAATCTCTCCAAAAGAAACACCCTTCAACTATCATTGACAATTGACAATTGTCTCTATCACGTATACAAAATAGGGTCCTCTGCTATTTATAGTCATATAACCATTTATAAACACGAGTCAACATTCCATTTTATGCTCAGAGTTTAATTAAGGATTTAATAACATCATCTCAGTAACAGCCCCAAGTTTATAAACAGTAATAAAATGCTTTATGAACAGTAGTGAGGTGCTGTTCATAGCATTACTGTTTATATTTACACTTTGGGCAAGATACTACAAATTAAAACCTTCCTTTTAGTCAACATCCTAAAGAACCATTTAAAATCTTAAAGGAATACTGGTAAAACTTGTATTATGAGTGGAAATATTTTTATTAAAGCCTAGATAAATTATCTTGGCTAAAAATATTTTGTTGCATTTTTAGAAATTATTTGGGCTTAAAGAAAAAAAAAATTATTGTTTTTAAATAGATATTTTCGGCCTGAAATAAATGTTTATGTATTTTATAAAGTGAAAATGTGGTTTATAAAATTTATCTGGGAAATATATCATCCCAGTAGCTTACAGTAAAAATTTCATGAATTTATAAATTTATTTGTTATTTTAAAGTCGATCAAACCTTTTAAGTATTTAAATGGGTCTGGTCAACTAAACTGGTCTAAACCCGACCCTTGCACTGTAGCGACTCGGCCTCACGTGGTTGGGTCCAACCCAGTGCGACTTGGTCTGGCTCGGTCACGTCCCAACGTGAGCCCAAAACTCCACACGTGATTTGAGCCGTCGATCTTCAATCGAACGGGCGAGCTCACGGTATCACCCGAGCTGTCCACGTGTACGAGATCAACCTCCACCGTTGGATCTTAATCCAACGAGCGTGATCGGTGTATGCAACCGGACAACTCCGGATCCCTATTCAATCTCCACCGTTCGTTTCTAATCCAACCGTGACGCCCTTTTTCGTTTTAAACTTAAAGGCGCGCGTTTATTTCAGCCGTTAGATTCAAATCCTACGGTTTTTCCCTTTTTCCCGCGTGTTATAAAGCCCGCAATCCTCTGGACCGTTGGATCTTCATCGTGTGGCCCAGATTAGTGTATGCATTCGGACGACTCCGGATCCCCGCACAATCGTGGCCGTCCATCCTTGATCTAGCGGTATCGCTTATTTCAAATTGAAATCAGAGGCGCGCGTTAATGTGGGCCTTTGGATTTCAATCCTACGGCACTCCATTTTGACCGTGGGCCTTTAAAGCCCAAAATCGGTGGATCGTTGGATTTCAATCGTGCGGACCACATGGGTGTATGCAATCGGACCATCCGGTTCCATTTTACATCCTGACCGTGAAATTAAATCCAACGGTGCTGAGCCATCGCATCAAAAGAAGAGTGACGTGTATATCTTTTAATTGATCGTTGGATCTTGATCCAACGTCTATCTTTGAAAGTGGAGCCCCACAGTCCTTCGGGATTTCAATTAGATCTCGTTCGGTCGATCTTGATCGTGCGGTCCATATTAAATAATACCGATTCAAATCATTTAATCTCTCTATTTATCGTAGCCGCCCATTTCCAATCGGACGGCTGACATTTGTTTGAGCTTTCTGAGTTGCGCGCGGCTGAGGATGACAATGGGGCCCACATGTCAGTTGGCTCTTATCTTCTTCCCTCTCTCTCAGCGCGCAGATTTCTCTGGAAATCAAGGAGAGGATTATCCCAAAGTTTTTGCAACTAATTTTTGGGATAATTAGCCCTAAATGGACACCTCATCAAGCTCTAGACTTTTCTCAATTGCCCTGTAGCTCAACATCCATATATAAACCCTAGTTCTCCTTGCTGTTGCCATTGTTGACCGAAGAAGCTCATCCTTTTCTTGCTAACCAGTGGAGTTTCTTGCTTCTTGCTCATTGCTTATCCACTTTAAGCACTGGTTCCACCTTACAATAAAGATTTGACATCTTTTGTAGGTTGAACCATCGTCTATCTCTTTGTTGATCAACATCCATATTTCAGAAACTTGATTGTCTTCCTTCCTCTGGTAAGATAAAACCCTAGTTTCGACATCTTGAGCATCTTAAGGACCTTAGAAGCTGCTGTGAATCATTCTTTTAAGCAGCAGTAGCTTCAACTGGCTTTAAACTGAAAAGTTGATATTATACCTTTTCGGTTTTTCATGTCATTTTCAAGACCTAGGGTTCTTCCTGTCAACTTATCATCTTATTTAGGTTTTGACTAAACCCTAGCAGCATGACAAGTTGATCTTTCTATTCTTGTCATCATCTATTTTGACTCTTAGCTGAAATTTGTCTCTGTTCTCTTGTCGGCTCAACCGACAAAATAGGTTTTTGCTTTAGCTTTTGTAATCTAACTAGTTAGGGTTAGACTAAGGTTGGTTTGGGATATTAACTACCCTAAAAGATCATGCTAAGGTTCATTTATGAACTTTTGCATGATCTATACTTCTTTTTCCGAAAATTGCAATCTGTCTGCTTTTGACTCTTTTCAAATCAAACCGAACTTTGCAATAAACTCTAATTTCTGTCTTTTGAGAACAGTGAGCTATATTATGTGTTATTATCACTATTATGGGTAGTTATGGCTTAAGCATACTGTAATCATGCATTTCCAGATTGATCATGCATATTTCTTCCATTTTGGACTTATTGTCAGTTTTGATATTTATTGGATCTTATTGCTTCTTTTAGAATCTGGTTCTACTGAAGCTTTTGAATATACTTCTGAACAACCTGAGCCTGCAACAGAAGTCTATTACTACCAAGGCAAGCATCCTCTTTGCACCATATTGAACCCAGATTTTGTACAATAGTCTTTACAAATCCAGTGATATCTGTGCATGCTATTTGTCTGAAAATACAAAATGCGACTTGTAATAGCTAGCTATGACCTGACATGGGGAATTACCTTGATTATGACCATACACTCAACTCTAGTGTAGTACTGTATACTATATGGTCTATTTTCAGATTTGGCTTAGATATGCAGTCTAGAGATTTTAGAGTTTGGCAAGCATATCTTGTCAAACATGGGAATCACAATCGAATCGTTGTCATTTTCAAACTCTTTGTCCAGTTTCTTTAAATCAGTCTTGTATTTGAAATTCAAATTGATCTGGACAAGAGGAAGCTAGTGATGGTGCTTTCGTGCACGAGATTGGGTTTTGTGGTGGACTTGTCCGGGTTAATTAAGGACCGAACTCTGATTATTCAATTCAAGTCCCCCACGTACTTCCACATGCACGTGTATGGGCGCTTGTTTGGTTAAGTAAAATGTTGAGACTATTGAGTTGGAAACAGGAGAGTAAGGATATGTGTATTGGTCTTGTATGGCATAGATGCTCTGGTCTGAGGACTGCGTTTTATGCCATGTGAGCTTGTATGCCAGTATCAGATGTTCTTAGGAGGGTGAGGGCGTATATGTGCCTCGTCGCATATACGATACCTTAATGGTGCCGATAGCATTCTACTATGGGTGGGGAGCCCAATTCGCTTTAAATTGTTTGGATCGGCATTACTGACACAACATGTGTGCCCTGTGGTTAGTAGGTGGTATAGCCTACACTAGTGGGATCAGTTCACACATGGGTGTCCAACTCAATAGTGTTGGCTTGTTGAAAAATACCAAATCTTAGTTTCCCCGGTCGGCATACCAAAGGAAGTATGTCATCATTCGGAGGCATCCGAAGGCAACGGGCTAGCTAAGTCATGTGGGTAAAGATGTACACCCTGCAGGTATAAACTGTTGAATAGCCGTGTCCACGGTCATGGACGACAACTTGAATTGATGTCACTGTATAGAAGTTTTGATTTTTCAAAAATCTGGTTTTGGTTTATTTTAGGTTGGCATGAGGAATCATGCCTTCGCATCGTGTTACATTTAATGTATTTACTTACTGTTTTACTTTATTTTTGATTTATTAAATTGCTTTATCAAAAGTTAGCCTTTGTAGGTTAAGATGTAACGCTTTATGCAAATTTGAACCTTTATACCTTCCTTTGGTAACCTTATGCATGTAACAACTCTACTCCTTTGATTAGGCTCTAATCACCACTTTCTTTATTAGTTTGTGTAAGACTTGTCGAGTACCTTTTGTACTCAAGGTGCTACCACCTATTGTTGCGGTGAGGATGGTTTTTTTATGAAGTACCGTTAGCCGATCGGGTGACGCTAACGAGTGACGCTACTTCTTTCCTCCACGCAATTGCCTGCGGGTGGATGGGGCCATTGGTGGACATTTTCCGTTTATTTTGCTTCCGCTGTATACTGTTAAAGTGACCAAGTCACTTAATATTTTAGTGCTAACAGAATGATGTAAACCTATGTTTAATTATATCAATGTATGACTTGTATGTGTTTGATGCAATGTTGATGAAGGATATATATGCAATGGTCGTTGATCCTGGGAACCATTGTGAATCATATATATCCGGGAATCCTGTTTACTGGATCTGTCACTTGTTAAATTTATATCTTTAGCATGGTTTTTAATAAAGGGGCAGTACTGTTCCTTCATTAACAATTGTGCTATAGTATGAATTTAATTAGTAACATTTCCAATAACCGGGGGTTCCCACAGCGTTGGTATCAGAGCATACATTGCCTGTAGGTTAGAAGTAGCATGGCTGAAGTATTAGAGAGTCTTCTGATAAAATTATTTTCAAACAGTAAGGTATTTTCGAAATATGAGGCATGACGTCTTTTATTCCTTATCCTCCTTACTGTCACTTCTTGCCCAACCTTCTGTTGGTTCATTTAAAAGTGAATTGTTCCTTATCTTGTCTTTTTGCCTATAGATGAGCGGTTGGTACTTGGTCAAGGAGACTCGAGCCGAAGATGTTGATGGGTTTCCAGCATTACTTCGGGACATGATGTGGCGCTCCAATTTCACCTATCAGCCGGAGTACGCCATTTATCGACGAGATCGAGGACCAGGGATGGAGGAGTACCGTGCCTTCATCAATGTCATCGCTAGGCATGTAGTCGGCAAGGTTCCCTCATCGTTCAAGCCCTTGCCACCTCTGAGGCTATGGCAGTTCAGGAAGCTGCGAGTAGGATGATGAGCCTTCTTCGTCATGATTTGACGGAATTGTCTCAACCACCCTATGACCACTTCCCGAATCAAGGTCCTACCTCCGAAGTGAGCACGTTCGCTGAGATACAGTTTGGCGAAGACCCTCAGGTGCGACAGTTAGCGAGGATGGTCCGCATCATGGACCAAGTCCATCGCTGTCTTGTGAGGGAGTTATGGGAAACCAGGCATCGCCTTAATGAGGCCCAGGAGTACCTGCTTCTTGGAGTCAACATGAACCGCGTTCCTCGCAACGTGCTTTATGGTGACAACGAGATCTCCCCTGCTGCTGCTGCACCACCTCTTTACCGACTTCCAGAAGTGGCCGGGTGCGTACCTGTTTATGGACAAGTGCGCCAAGCCCGATGATCGCAGTTTTCCTCGCACTCGCGGATGCACCTCCGGAGGTCATCGACCATTGTTGGGTTCTCCGAGTCGTCTCATTAGTCCTTTGGATCCGGTTGACACAGGTTCCCCTGGAGCTCATCTTCTAAATGAGTTTCCGGTGAACTTTAATCGAGATCTTTATGCTAGTACCTCGACAATGAACCCTCGTGGTTGAGTGTCTTTCGGTTTAGTAGTGGCCCTAAATAAAATGTATGTAATAGGGCAGTAGTATTTTGTACAAAGTATGTAAACTTAACTTTCGGTTTGTAATCTGACATTATGGCCGACTATAATGTAAGACTGGAACCGAAATTTTGTTGTATATATATGTGAAATTTCTGGTTGGTGTTAACTTGAATGCATAACATAACATGCTGCATTGTATATACAGTATTTGCTCTTTCCTAATTGCAAACTTGTTTGTGTTTGCCGAGTACGTCCTTGTTGTGTTGTTAACCTTGGTGTGGTAACAGGATGACAGGACCTACTACTCGTGCGCAAGCGCAACAAGGGAGGGGCATGTCGACTCCCGTGCCTCATTCTCAAGGAGGGCCAACCGAACCATCCAGTTCTCAGGGCCCGCAAGGTGGTCCTCAGGAAGAGGAGCTTCCTCCACCACCTTCGATGGCCGATGTGCTCATGCAAATTGAGCGCAACCGGATGGACCAGACGCGCATCTTGGAGCAGATTGCGCGCAACACTTCCTCTCCGTTGCATCACCGCCGTGAGCAGAGGCCACCATGTGCGTGCGCCTTGTCGACTTTCAGCGGACTAACCCGCCGGTGTTCTCCAGTTCTCAGGATCCCATGGAAGCTGAGGATTGGCTTCGGACCATTGAGAAGAAGCTTTTGATTGCTCAATGTTCCGAGAGGGAAAAGGTCCTTTTTGCCAGCTATTAGCTTGATGGACCAGCTAGCATATGGTGGGATAATCTTCTTGCCATTCAGCCTGCTGGACATGTCCCTACTTGGGATGAGTTCGTGGAAGCTTTTCGCGAAGCTCATATTCCTGAAGGGGTCATGATGATCAAGCAACAAGAATTTCTCGCTCTCAAGCAAGGGCGAAAGTCTGTGACCGAGTATCTGCATGAGTTCAACTTCCCGCCGATATGCTCGATGATGTTTCGACCGACCTTCGCCGCCGAAACCGGTTCTTGAATGGGCTATCCGAGGAACCGCAGATGGCGCGTGGCTTTGCATGATTTCGTAAATTTCTCTCATTTGGTCAATAAAGCCATTGTGGCCGAGAGTAAGAGCAAGGCGTTGGAGGAGTCACGCAAGCGGCGGCGGACTTCTCGCTTGTTCCCGGTGGCACTCACCAAGGCCTCGTATGTGGTTGTCTAGACCACCACGAGCACCACTCCATTTTCACCAAGGCCGGTGTTTACCCTCGCCCATCTCCTCCCACCAATCAGCCAGACTAAGTGGAAATCAGCCCCGTCCTGTTAACAATGTTAACCTGTGGGTTATTCGCTTTCATTGTGGTCGTCCGGGCATTATGCCAACAAGTGTGTGGCAAAGCAAGGATTGCCTCTGCTCGACCATATCCGATGCCTGTATGCAGCCCCTTCGCAGAGGCCCCTATTAAAGCCGATCCGGTTCCACCGTGGGCATGTGAACCGGATCACGCCAAGAGGCGGCCGATACACTGGTTGTTATGGGTATGCTCCTAGTTAATTTCACCCATCATCGCTTTATTTGACTCGAGCATCTCATTCTTTATTAGCAATCATTTTGCTGTTCAACACCAGTTAGACATGCATACCCTCCAACCACCTTTTATTATTCAATCACCTGGGTCGGTCTTTAAAACCGATCAGATTTGTTGTGGGGTCAACATAACAATCCTTGGGGTGAAGTTTTTAGCAAATCTAATTGTGATTGACTCTAAAGGGTTGGACGTCATTTTGGGTATGGATTGGCTGTCCAAGAACCAGGGTCAAATCAATTGTTCCCAACGGTCTATTTTTATGACCAATGCAAACGATATTCAAGTTGTTTACCATTCCAAAACAATTGGCTCTCATCTTTGTGCTCACCAAGTTGATACCACTCCTTCTTTGGAGTCAGTACCAATTGTCTGTGAGTATGTTGATGTCTTTCTCAAGACCTTCCGGATTACCTCCGCATCGGAAGTGGAGTTCAGACTGAACTAGTTCCCGAACTGCCCCCATATCCAGAGTCCTTATTGAATGCCCACAACGAGTTGGTTGAATTGAAGAAGCAACTCGGAGAATTGCTTGACAAAGGTTTCATTCGACCGAAGTTCCTCACCTTGGGGATGCCCGCAATCTTTGTCAAGAAGAAAGACAACACTTTACGGATGTGTGTGGATTACCGTCGTTAATCGAGGTCACTATCAAGAATAAATATCCTCTACCTCGAATTGATGATCTTTTGATCAGCTTGGTTGGTGCCCGTGTCTTTTCAAAGATTGATTTGCGATCGGGCTATCATCGATCAAGGTTAGAGCTGAGGACATTCCTAAGATGCCTTTCTACTCGTTATGGTTTATACGAGTATACTCGTTATGTCCTTTGTCCACCAATGCTACAACATATTTCATGAATCTTATGAATTCAGTGTTCATGGAATTCTTGGATAAGTTCGTTGTCGTGTTCATTGACGACATCCTTATTTATTCCAAGTCTGATAAGGATCATGAACAACATTTGCGGCTTGTGCCGAAACACTTCTTCAAGATCGACTATATGCTAAGTTCAAAAATGTGCTTTCGCTCAAAGAGGTTGCATTTTTGGGGCATGTGTTATCTCGAGGGAGGTATCATTGTCGATCCAAGCAAGGTACAAGATGTACTAAATTGAAGCCTCCCAAGAATGTCCCGTAGATTCGAGTTTTCTTGGACTTGCGGGTTATTACTGTAGGTTCATTGAAAATTTCTCCAAGATTGCTAGACCTTTGACTCACTCTTGCAAAAGGGAAGAAATTTGAATGGTCAGCTAAGTGTGAAGAGAGTTTTCGGCTTTTGAGAACTCTCTTGACTAAAGCTCCAGTTCTTACTCTTCCGGATGTTCTTAAGAGCTTCGACATTTATTGCGATGCATCTCGCCATGGACTTGGTTGTGTGCTTATGCAAGAAGGCCGAGTTGTGGCATATGCATCCCAGTAGTTGCGCCTCATGAAGTTAATTATCCTACTCATGATTTGGAATTGGTCCGTGGTCCATGCATTGAAGATTTGGCGACATTACCTTCTAGGTAATCGTTGTGAGATCTACACCGATCATAAAGTTCAAATACATATTCACTCAACTGATTTGAATATGAGACAACGAAGATGGCTTGAACTGATCAAGGACTACGATATGGGTATTCATTATCATCCTGGTAAAGCCAATGTTGTGGCCGATGCTTTAAGCAGAAAGTCACAATGCAACTGCATATCTTCTCTACCTGCCGAAAAAGACTTGTGTGCTGATTTCCGACGCCTAAGTCTTGAATTGGTGGGAAAAGGATTCCTCGTGGCATTACATGTGGTGCCAACATTAGAATCCCAGATTCTGAAAGCCCAGACAACTGATGCCGAGGTAGCCGAAATTAAGGAAAACATGAAAGCAGGTAAAGCCAACGAATTTTCTGAAGATGATCGCGGTATGATTCGATATCGCAATCGTTTAGTAGTACCTGCTGATCCTCCATTAAAGAGTCTAATTCTCAGAGAGGCTCATAATTCCAAGTTTTCTTTGCATCCTGGGAGTACCAAGATGTACCAGGATTTGAAGAAAATATTTTGGTGGAGCCAAATGAAGAGGCAAGTTGCTCAAGATGTTGTTGAATGTGATATTTGCCAAAGGGTTAAAGTTGAACATCCGCCACCGGTACCTTCACCTTTGCCTATTCCACAATGGAAGTGGGAAGAGATCGGTATGGATTTCAAGCATCGGTCTTCCCAAGACTTCCAAGGATCTCGATGCCATTTGGGTGATCATCGATCGCTTAACTAAAGTGGCTCATTTTGTTCCTGGCCAGACCGATTTCAATGGCAAGCAACCAGCGAGCTTTATATTGCTAGAATTGTTTGTCTTCATGGTGTTCCTAAAGTCATTGTTTCGACCGTGGTCCTCGGCTCACTTCCCATTTTTGGAATAGCCTTCATCGTGCTATGGGATCGAACTCTCTTTCAGTACTACTTATCATCCTCAAACTAGTGGTCAAACTGAAAGAGTGAATCAAGTGATGGAAGATCTTCTTCGAGCCTATGTGCTATCTTATAGCAAAGACTGGGAGAAATCTTTGCCATATGTGGAATTTTCCTACAATAATAGCTACCAAGCAAGTATTCAAATGTCACCTTTGAAGCCTTGTATGGGAGAGCTTGTAGGACTCCATTGAATTGGTCCGAGTCCGTGAAAGATCATTCTATGGTCCGACTTGGTAAAGGAAGCGAAGAGCAAGTTCGACCGATTCGAGATTGTTTGAAACTGCACGCCTCGCGTAAGAGCTATGCCGATCATCGCCGTCGTGAATTGAGCTTTGAAGTGGATGACCATGTCTATCTTAAAGTGTCACCCATGAAGGGTACTCATCGTTTTGTAAAAGGAAAGCTCGCACTCGTTATATCGGACCTTCCAATCATTGCTGCGAGGAGTCGAGCTTACCAATTGGAATTACCGATCGCTCTCGCAGATGCATGATACTTTTCATGTGTCTCGCTTAAAGAAATGCCTTCGTGTTCCTATTGAGGCAATCGCTATGAGCATCTTGATCTCCAACCCGATCTTTCATATCAAGAGCAACCAAGACGCATCCTCGACACAATGGAACGCAGACAAGAAATCGCATCGCCGGGTTCTTGAAAATTCAATGGGCTAATCATTCCGAGGATGAAGCCACTTGGGAGCGCGAAGATCTAATGCAGATTAAGCACCCCCATCTTTTTGTTGTTTAGAACTTTTCTTTAAATCAAGAAAGGAAAGTTTAAACAAAGCAATGTAAACAAAGATGTAATAATAACACTATGTTGTTATGTAAAAATCTTCTTTGTTGTCTTTGAAGGAAATCAAAACAACAGATGTTGAATTTCCTCATAATTCATTTCTATTTCACTTCTTCTTGATCCCTGCTATCCCATTAATTAACACGACGATTATATTTTTTTTCCACACTGCTACTCTCATTAAGCCACACCATTATAATTCTTCTACACAATCTTACCGAGTACCCAATTGCGATACTCTAATAAATTTGGTAAAGATTTTCATACTTTCTAATTCTAATGTTCTGTCAAAATGAACAAAAGATCTTGGACCACATCTCTTTATAGGTTCTACTAGTTATGACACGTAATAAGTTAGCTCCAAAGACAAACATTCTATTTAAACCGAACTCTCTCCAAGGATTAATCTAATAAATCAATTTACTCAATGCCTCTCAAACAACTTGACACATAAAGGTTCACAAAATCATCTACTAGACCACCACTATCTAGTTGCCAATTCACAACCAAGGGACTTTACAATACAGTTCTGTTAACTCTTTCTTAGAAAAAGAGGCAAACATAAATCATTTTCAGATATAGGAAAACGTTACCACTTACAATAGTTACAAGTTCAAGAGAAACAATCAAATAGAAAAGATCTTAGAAAACAAAAGAGCTGATCATAGTTGACGCACACGCCCACAAGCAAAGTGTATGAAACCTCAAACGAGAATAAAGCATTGGTTTTGGGATTCAGAAACTCATGGGCAAACAAAAAGCTTAGGCAAAAATCGATAAACTGCAAGTTACAAAGCTTGACTTCAAATTGAAATACTCCTACTTCACTCTTTCCTTTAACAAAGAAAACGACTTCCGTTGGTTACAGCATCACCATGCCAACACTAACAAGAAGAGATTTGAAGTCCACAACACATAAACTACTTAGGAACCGATAAAACCTCTCAGCACGTCACTTTGATCAAAACAATTTCAGCTACCACATCAACATGAGGTCTGAAAGATTACAAACGCGTGACTAGAAGCATTTTCATCTAATCAATGTCAGGCGAGCGATCCAATTCCCTTATACCAAACATTCAATAGCATCATCATAATCCCTTACTAACAATCTCACTAACAATGAAATAATACACTCCTAGCGAGAATCATCATAGCCTCTTATCCCATCATAAATCTCTCCAAAAGAAACACCCTTCAACTATCATTGACAATTGACAATTGTCTCTATCACGTATACAAAATAGGGTCCTACTGCTATTTATAGTCATATAACCATTTATAAACACAGAGTCAACATTCCATTTTATGCTCAGAGTTTAATTAAGGATTTAATAACATCATCTCTGTAACAGCCCCAAGTTTATAAACAGTAATAAAATGCTTTATGAACAGTAGTGAGGTGCTGTTCATAGCATTACTGTTTATATTTACACTTTGGGCAGCATACTACAAATTAAAACCTTCCTTTTTAGTCAACATCCTAAAGAACCATTTAAAATCTTAAAGGAATACCAGGTAAAACTTGTATTATGACTGAAATATTTTTATTAAAGCCTAGATAAATTATCTTGGCTAAAAATATTTTTGTTGCATTTTTAGAAATTATTTGGGCTCAAAGAAAAAAATTTATTGTTTTTAAATAGATATTTTCTACTGAAATAAATGTTTATGTATTTTATAAAGTGAAAATGTGGTTTATAAAATTTATCTGGGAAATATATCATCCCAAGAGCTTACAAAGAAAATTTCATGAATTTATAAATTTATTTGTTATTTTTAAAGTCCCAGTCAAACCTTTTAAGTATTTAAATGGGTCCGTCAACTAAACTGGTCTAAACCCGACCCTTGCACTGTAGCGACTCGGCCTCACGTGGTTGGGTCCAACCCAGTGCGACTTGGTCTGGCTCGGTCACGTCCCAACGTGAGCCCAAAACTCCACACGTGATTTGAGCCGTCGATCTTCAATCGAACGGGCGAGCTCACGGTATCACCCGAGCTGTCCACGTGTACGAGATCAACCTCCACCGTTGGATCTTAATCCAACGAGCGTGATCGGTGTATGCAACCGGACAACTCCGGATCCCTATTCAATCTCCACCGTTCGTTTCTAATCCAACCGTGACGCCCTTTTTCGTTTTAAACTTAAAGGCGCGCGTTTATTTCAGCCGTTAGATTCAAATCCTACGGTTTTTCCCTTTTTCCCGCGTGTTATAAAGCCCGCAATCCTCTGGACCGTTGGATCTTCATCGTGTGGCCCAGATTAGTGTATGCATTCGACGACTCCGATCCCGCACAATCGTGGCCGCCCATCCTGATCTAGCGGTATCGCTTATTTCAAATTGAAATCGAGGCGCGTTAATGTGGGCCTTTGATTTCAATCCTACGGCACTCCATTTTGACCGTGGGCCTTTAAAGCCCAAAATCGTGGATCGTTGGATTTCAATCGTATGACCACATGGGTGTATGCAATCGGACCATCCGGTTCCATTTTACATCCTGACCGTAGAAATTAAATCCAACGGTGCTGAGCCATCGCATCAAAAGAAGAGTGACGTGTATATCTTTTAATTGATCGTTGGATCTTGATCCAACGTCTATCTTTGAAAGTGGAGCCCCACAGTCCTTCGGGATTTCAATTAGATCTCGTTCGGTCGATCTTGATCGTGCGGTCCATATTAAATAATACCGATTCAAATCATTTAATCTCTCTATTTATCGTAGCGGCCCATTTCCAATCGGACGGCTGACATTTGTTTGAGCTTTCGAGTTGCGCGTCGAGGATGACAATGGGGCCCACATGTCGGTTGGCTCTTATCTTCTTCCTCTCTCTCGCCACAGATTTCTCTGAAATCATGGAGAGGATTATCCCAAAGTTTTTGCAACTAATTTTTGGGATAATTAGCCCTAAATGGACACCTCATCAAGCTCTAGACTTTTCTCAATTGCCCCGTAGCTCAACATCCATATATAAACCCTAGTTCTCCTTGTCATTGCCATTGTTGACCAAGAAGCTCATCCTTTTCTTGCTAACCGCTGGAGTTTCTTGCTTCTTGCTCATTGCTTATCCACTTTAAGCACCGGTTCCACCTTACAATAAAGATTTGACATCTTTTGTAGGTTGAACCATCGCTATCTCTCTGCTGATCAACATCCGATTTGAAACTTGGGTGTCTTCCTTCCTCTCGTAAGATAAAACCCTAGTTTCGACATCTTGAGCATCTTAAGGACCTTAGAAGTCTGTGAATCATTCTTTTAAGCAAAGTAGCTTTCAATCGGCTTTAAACTAAAAGTTGATATTATACCTTTTCGGTTTTTCATGTCATTTTCAAGACCTAGGTTCTTCCCACAACTTATCATCTTATTTAGGTTTTGACTAAACCCTAGCAGATGACAAGTTGATCTTTCTATTCTTGTCATCATCTATTTTGACTCTTAGCTGAAATTTGTCTGTTTCTCTTGTCTACCAACCGACAAAATAGGTTTTTGCTTTAGCTTTTGTAATCTAACTAGTTAGGTTAGACTAAGGTTGGTTTGGGATATTAACTACTCTAAAAGATCATGCTAAGGTTCATTTATGAACTTTTGCATGATCTATACTTCTTTTTCCGAAAATTGCAATCTGTCTCTGCTTACTCTTTTCAAATCAAAACCGAACTTTGCAATAAACTCTAATTCTGCTTTTGAGAACAATGAGCTATATTATGTGTTATTATCACTATTATGGGTAGTTATGGCTTAAGCATACTGTAATCATGCATTTCCAGATTGATCATGCATATTTCTTCCATTTTGGACTTATTGTCAGTTTTGATATTTATTGGATCTTATTGCTTCTTTTAGAACTGTTCTATCAAGCTTTTGAATATACTTCAACAACCGAGCTCGCAATGTAAGTCTATTACTACCAAGGCAAGCATCCTCTTTGCACCATATTGAACCCAGATTTTGTACAATAGTCTTTACAAATCCAAAGGATATCTCAGGCATGCTATTTGTCTAAAAATACAAAATGCGACTTGTAATAGCTAGCTATGACTCGACATGGGAATTACCTTGATTATGACCATACACTCAACTCTAGTGTAGTAACTGTATACTATATGGTCTATTTTCAGATTTGGCTTAGATATGCATCTAGAGATTTTAGAGTTTGGCAAGCATATCTTGTCAAACATGGGAATCACAATCAATCGTTGTCATTTTCAAACTCTTTGTCCAGCTTCTTCAAATCAGTCTTGTATTTGAAATTCAAATTGATCCGACAAGAGGAAGCTAGTGATGGTGCTTTCGCACGAGATTGGGTTTTGTGGTGGACTTGTCCGGTTAACTAAGGACCGAACTCGATTATTCAATTCAAGTCCCCACGCATTTCCACATGCAAGTGTATGGGCGCTGCTTGGTTAAGTAAAATGTTGAGACTATTGAGTTGGAAACAGAGAGTAAGGATATGTGTATTGGTCTTGTATGGCATAGATGCTCGTCCGAGGACTGCTTTTATGCCATGTGAGCTTGTATGCCAGTATCAGATGTTCTTAGGTGGGTGAGGGCGTATATGTGCCTCGTCGCATATACGATACCTTAATGGTGCCGATAGCATTCTACTATGGGTGGGGAGCCCAATTCTCTTTAAATTGTTTGGATCGGCATTACTGACACAACATGTGTGCCTTGTGGTTAGTAGGTGGTATAGCCTACACTAGTGGGATCAGTTCACACATGGGTGTCCAACTCAATAGTGTTGGCTTGTTAAAAAATACCAAATCTTAGTTTCCCCGGTCGGCATACCAAAGGAAGTATGTCATCATTCGGAGGCATCCGAAGGCAACGGGCTAGCTAAGTCATGTGGGTAAAGATGTACACCCCTGCAGGGTATAAACTATTCGAATAGCCGTGTCCACGGTCATGGACGATAACTTGAATTGATGTCACCTGTATAGAAGTTTTGATTTTTCAAAAATCTGGTTTTGGTTTATTTTCGGTTGGCATGAGGGAATCATGCACTGTACTGTTTACATTTAATGTATTTACTTACTGTTTTACTTTATTTTTGATTTATTAAATTGCTTTATCAAAAGTTAGTCTTTGTAGGTTAAGATGTAACACTTTATGCAAATTTGAACCTTTATACCTTCCTTTGGTAACCTTATGCATGTAACAACTCTACTCCTTTGATTAGGCTCTAATCACCACTTTCTTTTATTAGTTTGTGTAAGACTTGCTGAGTACCTTTTGTACTCAAGGTGCTACCACCTATTTTTGCAGGTGAGGATGGTTTTCTTTATGAAGTACCCATTAGCGCCGATCAAGGTGACGCTAACGAGTGACGCTACTTCTTTCCTCCACGCAATTGCCTGCGGGTGGATGGGGCCATTGGTGGACATTTTCCGTTTATTTTGCTTCCGCTGTATACTGTTAAAGTGACCAAGTCACTTAATATTTTAGTGCTAACAGAATGATGTAAACCTATGTTTAATTATATCAATGTATGACTTGTATGTGTTTGATGCAATGTTGATGAAGGATATATATGCAATGTTCGTTGATCCCGGGACCATTGTGAATCATATATATCCGAATCTCATGCATCGGATCTCGCCACTTGTTAAATTTATATCTTTAGCATGGTTTTTAATAAAGGGCGATCGTTCCTTCATTAACAATTGTGCTACAAGATGAATTTAATTAGTAACATTTCCAATAACCTGGGTTCCTACAATCTCCTTTAAACACCGGTTTTGCAAGGTACTACCTCAACATTCATCTAATCCGATATACATGTTTCAATCTAGCAATTTAGTATAATCATCTGTTGTCACTATGAAAATTACTAGATTGATATACTGTAAGTCATTGTTCAATCACATCCTTAAACATGACCATCACTAATAGGTAGATTAATCCATTGGAACACATTACTCCAAATTATCCAATAAATTTACCAAATTCCACAATCCTATGATCGCACTCAAATCATTAATATCTCACACTTCTTAATATAATTGTGGATTCCTAGTATGTATAGTCATACCATTAAACAAGTTCATCATGTAACTACTCCATGACAACATCAAATCTTTCACTTCACTTCCAAGGATCTTGGTTAAGATCGACACGATCAAACTACTGCACTCCAACTTGATAACTCATACATTATCAATTTATCTTTTATGCGTGGAACCTCTCACATAACACAACAAAATATTTCAAAATAGTTTTTGATATTTTCTTCCTCAAAGAGGATGCACGAAATTTCAACATTCCAACTACTCCAAAAGAAGTGCATAAAGTCAAACATACTTCAATGGAGTTGGTAAATGATATCTTCCATCATAAAAACCTGCGAATAAATGGGTCAAGTTTGCCAACAAGAAGGTAGAACTCTCCCAAGAGGAACAATATTGCCAATGACAACGCTACAAGTAGCAAGAATAGCTCAAGAGTCGAAAAGATAATATTTGCTCAGAAACAAATACAAACCAATTGAAACCCATCGATCGCATTGCAACCACTATCCAAAGAAGGTTCATCAACGCAAGCGCTCAATAGTTCAAAAACAATGTTCATTTTAAGATTCAAATTAAATAAATGGAAACAAATCGAGTGGAATAAGAACTACTAACCCCAAGAGAAATTTATCAAGCCCAACCGACAAGAGTTAATCAAATTCAAATTCAAGGAAGAGAACAACTTCTAATGATACTCACTATCACGCCTCTACTAAGATATCCGAGGTAACCACTTCACTAATCTCTTACTACAAATAGTGGTGTAACTCGTAAAACCAGGCCACAACCACAACCTCTCAACATCTATTATCCTCACATATAACAATCATATAATCAGTTAATAAACAATCTTACTATATTCATATCAACAATTATCAATGCGATATAATAGAACCATAGATGCAATGCAATAACCCAACCCCACCTCATCGTGCACCAAGGTGTCAAACTTTTAAGTTGATTAGCCATTCGCAAATTTTTAATTAATCTAGTCACCACGGACCTCAACTTTCGCTCGATACTAATCAGAACACCCTGCCCGACATGAGCCTCGGAATGCTACTAAACAAACTCTAATAATTCTAACCTAGACAATCTTAATAAATTTGCAGAACCTCCTTGTAAAGTTAATTACACGAAGGTTCCAACACACAGATTATTTAAATATTAACTAAAACTTTCATCCAAAGACATCAAAAGATAATCAAAGACATGCTAAATATCTAACATAACTAGAGAGATATGAAGTTCCACTACTCATCATTATTACATTTAATCCATTGCATGAGACAAAACATAATAATCTTTGCATTTACTAAAATCAATCACGCTCAAGATCATTCAACTTTATTTAGTTCATGTGGTAAGTGTGTGACTAGGAGTCTACTTTCCCCATGCATGTCGTTCTTGGCTCTGGTACCTAAAACAACAATAAAGCAAGAGTGAGTCCATAGACTCAGCAAGTACATAAAGAAACTATAACATCAAGATCCATGTAAAGGAGATCAACAATAGAATATCTCATATCCAAATGCAATGCTCAAGGATCCTTTATCTTTAACTTTCTCGGTGCATTACACCGTAATGCAGTAAGCAACCGCCGCCAAGATACCCATGCTCAGGCGCGCACGCACAGGATTCACCGCCCGTTACTCCGCAAGTAACGGGACCTCAAGCCCACACTCCACGAGTGAGGATCTCCGCCCGCCACATTCATGACGGGATCTCTGAAACAAGCTTGGTCACCGCGTGACCAAGCCTCAACATGTTCTCAATATGCATATGCTCATCTCTTATTTATCATCAATCTTACCAAAAGACAAACATTGTACCACAAAAAGCATAAGCATAATTTGAGCAATCATCATACTTAAACAACCATCAAGTAAGCCATCTTGCTATGCAACCATATATCAAAAACACACAAACATAGCCAATCAATCACAACCATTTAACAAACAATGCACTTGCCTTAACCGTGAGACCGAGGACGTGAAGACGGTGCTGCCCCGTACCAATCCCCACCTAAACATTAAGAATATAACTAAGACCACAGTAACGAAAAACATGAATTGAATATACTAGCACAACAAGTAGCAGATTGCAACGCAATCTCGACCCCAAATTCTTAAGTGCTGCACTGCCCTCTGAACACAGTTAAGTTCTAAAATTCATAACTTTCTGTACAGTGGTCCAAATTAGGTGTTCTTGGACTTCATTGAAAGGTTATCAAATTTCCAACTAAACCTAGTTGGTGAGCTCCCTGATTCGGTCATCTAAAATCACTTTTAAGCCGATTAACAAGACATCGATTTCACGTCAGACTTTCTGGACAGAACACTAAAACTGTCATAACTTTCAGCTCGTTTATCCAAATTTCGCGTTCTTGTGCTTCCCTGAAAGCTACAACAATTATCTACAACTTTCGTTATACCGGGGTTCTCAGATTTCCATTTTAACCATCAGTTTTAATCGGTTTTCTACAAACTGCCTAAATGCTGACAGATCAGCGGAACAGCAATCTTAAAAAAAATCATAACTCACTAACTGTTAATCGGATTTGGGTGATCTTGACGGCCACTGAAAGCTAAGACCAAAACCCAACTTTTCCTAGGAGATCAGAATCCCAGATTCTACTTCTAACCTCACGAAAAACGACCCCCAACCTTCTGGACAGAACGCCGCCTAGCAGGAGACGAAAATCGATCTACCAAAACGGACGCGAATGCAACTACGGTACCAAACCAGCGAGGACCAAGCGACGTTACCCTTGGAGAGCCGCGGCGAGAAGAAGAACCCACCGCACGAAGACGAACTCCTTCCTCCTCTTCTTCTTCTTCCTTCTTCTTGGCCGCCACAAAGGGAGGGGAGGTGGAGACGCAAGGGGAGGGGAAAAGAGGTGGAGATGCAATGGGGAGGAGGGGCTGCTACAGCTGGCGGCGCTACAGCTGCGTGCTACAAGAGCATGGCTGCCCCCTCTACTTGGATGGTTGCCCTAATGGGCCAAGGTGTTGTGGGCTTTCAGCCACAGCCCAAATTTTCCGAATTACGCAAAAATCCCCGAACTTCTCATAAAACCACTCCTCTATTCAATTCTCCTCCCTACAATCTTTCTTCTCATTTAAATAAATATTTGGAGTGTTACAGTTAATTTTGGAGAAACTCGTGGAGCATCGCTTGTATGCCAAGTTCAGTAAGTGTGACTTTGGAAGAAGGAAGTGGATTTCTTGGCCATGTGATGACCGACGATGGAGTAGCAATGACCCGAAAAGTAAAGGCGTGTTACACTGGGACCAGCCAAGATCAGAACTCCATTCGCAGCTTGGGGATGGCAGGTTATTACCGCTGCTTTATCGAAGGATTCTCATCGATTGCTAAGCCTCTTACGCAATTGTTGAAGAAGGAGAAAAGTTCACTTGACTCCACTGTGAGGAAAGTTTTCAAGAGTTAAAGAAGCGCTTGACCTCACCCTGCTAGTTGATTTTGCCGATATTCGCAAGGATTTCGATATCTATTGTGATGCTTCGCGCAAGGATTAGGATGTGTCCTAATGCAGAAGGAAGAGTCGCCGCTATGCGCCAAGACAATTGAGACCTCACGAGGAGAATTACCCTACTCATGATCTGGAATTAGCCGCCGTAGTGCATGCCTTAAAGATTTGGCATCATTACCTCATCGGAATCGCTGAAGTCTACACGATCATAAAAGTCCAAATACATTTTCACCCAATGACTCAACATGAGGCACGTAAGATGGTTAGAATTGATCAAGGATTACAATATTGGAATCCACTACCATCCCGGAAAGCCAATGAAGTTGCGCACGCCTAAGTCGTAAGAGGTAATCAGAATGCCTTGAAAGTAAAGGAAGATTTCCCGAACTTTATGAAGAATTTCGTAAGCTAAAACTAGAAGTTGTGTCCAAAGGATTTGTGGCCAATTTGGAGGTACAATCTACCTTGAGAAACAGATTCGTGAAGCACAACCAAGGGATCCCGTGTTGTCGACATCAAGATCAAAATGGCGGAGGGGAAATTCAAAGATTTCACCAAGGATGATCAAGACATACTGATTAATGGTCGATTCAGTACCGTATATCGATGGTCTAAGACGCTTAATTTTAAAAGAAGCCCATGACTCAAAGTATTCGATTCACCCCGAAGTACCAAGATGTACCAGATGTTAAGAATAAGTTTTGTGGCCAAATTTGAAACGAAGTCGCAGAGTTCGCTGCCTTGTGCGACACTTGTCGAAAATAAAGGCGAACACGCAGGCCAGCAGGTTTGCTGCAATCGCCAAGATTCCGAATGGAAGTGGGAAGAAATCGGATGGATTTCATCACCGGTTTACCCAAGACCCAATCGGTTACGATTCGATCCGGGTAATAGTTGATCGATTGACCAAGGTCGCACATTTTTCGCCACCAAAACCACGATCGTGAGATCGCCTTGCGGAGTTGTACATGGCCGTAATTGTCGGGCTTGCATGGAGTGCCCAAGAAAATAGTGTCGATCGAGGATCTCGCCACCTCGCGGGCGTAGTTTGCATGAAGCATTGGGTACCCATCCAATTTCGATCGCTTATCATCCACGCATGCATGGACAGATCGAAGGGTCAATCGATATTGAAGATATGCCGAGCTTGCGCCTAGCGAATGCTACCCGATGGGATAAAAGCTTGCCGTATGCAGAGTTCTCGTACAACAACAGTTATCAAGCCAGTCTGCAAATGTCGCCATTTGAAGCTTTGTATGGCCGTGCCTGCCGAACCCCGTTAAATTGGTCAGAGACAGCTGAACGTACAGTGTTCGGGCCAGATATCATCCAAGAGGCAGAAGAACAAGTTGCTATGATCAGGGAAAGGCTAAAAATAGCCTACCAAGGCGTAAGAGTTATGCCGATAACCGCCGAGATCTCGCCGAGCCGTAAGATTTTGTCTATCTTCGAGTAACCCCGCTCAGAGGTGTCAAAAGGTTTCATGACAAAGGGAAGCTTGCCCCTAGGTATGTTGGTCCATTCAGGATTTTGGAACGCCGTGGGGAAGTTGCTTACCAATTAGAGCTACCGCAGTCGTTAGCAGGAGTACATGATGTCTTTCATGTCTCGCAGTTGAAGAAGTGTCTTCGTGTGCCAGAAGAGCAAGCCCCGTTGGAATCAATTGTTTTGAAGGAAGATCTTACCTACAAAGAGCAGCCAGTCAAGATCTTGGATGTCGCAGAGCGCTCACCGTAAGCAAGACTGCTCGCTTTTGCAAGGTTCAAGGAGCAACCACTGTAAGGAGAAGCAACGGGGAACGTGAAGAAGAGCCGAAAGCCGAGTTTCTAGCCTTTTCTAGCTAACCCGAATCTCGGGTCGAGATTCCTTTAAGGGGGAGGTTTGTAACATCCCAATTTTCTCGAGCTTAAAATCTTTTAAATAGTTAGTAGGAAAATTCACCATTTGGATTTTATTTGAATTTAATTCAAAAGCTTAACATTGGACTTTATAATCAAAAACCTTTAATGTGAATAATCCCAACTTGAACAATAGCCAAAACTATTTTATTTGGGTTCTATGTGCTCAGATATATTTTCTAGATTTTTCTAGAATTTTTCTGAGTTCATTTGCTATTTTCTATTGCCTATTTGAATTTCTGGTATTTTCTAAAATGAAAAACCTATTTAAACTCTCAGATTAGTGCTTGGGCCAAAATCCACTCACCGCCCATTTCTTTCCGCTTAGCCCACTTCCCGCCGCAGCCGCACCGCTTCTCTCTCCTCGCGGGCGTGTTTGGCCCCACCTGCCACCGCAGCCATGCCGCAGGCGACGCGGTTCCGCCCGAGCCACTCCCGCTGCCTTGTGGGTCCCGGACGCCACGCCTCGCTGCTTTCTCTCTGACTCGAGTCCGTGTCCGAGCCGGTGGTGCCACCGCAGCGCCCGCGACTCGCCGCTCGCACTATTTAACGCCGCGCCGCGCGAATCTCCGCACCGCCTCTCCTCCAAAACCCTAGAACCCTCGAGATCGCGCCGCCATCGGGAAGGATTTGGCCGAGAAGTCCACCGCCGCCAAGCCTTTCGACGCCGGAGCCGCCGTGGTGAGCTTCGCCGCCGCCACCGCCCCGAGGTCGCCGCGCATGGCCTTCACGATGCGCGCTCATCATCCTCGAGGAGCCCCGTGACGCTCGCCGCTGCTCAACCGAGCCGCCCGCCGCCAATCTCGAGCGCCGCCGCGATTTGATCACCGCCGGAAGCGCCCGACCGTGTCACCGATTCGCGAGGGTGCGAGGAGCCCGATGCGTTACCTCCGCTGCCGCCGCTGGTCGGAGTCGCCGTTGTCGACGCGCCGACAAGAACTCACGGCGATGCCACCGCGGTCCCGCCACCACCGCCGCTGGCCCTGCCGCCGTGTCGCCGCGGAGCCTGGGCCAAGACTTACGTGGTGCACGGTGGCCACCCACCGACCGAACCCAAGGCTTGGTGGACTTTGTCCACCGTGAGCCGACGCACCGACGGTGGGACCCACTGCCGATCCACACCACCCGTCCGAACGTTTTGCCGACGCCAAGATTAAGCAATAAATCTGATTTTTCCTTTAGAAAATAATTCAAGAAATTCATAAAATCTGATTTTCAAAGATTTTATGTAATTTCAATCTTCCAAAGCTCATAACTTTTGCATCCTAACTCGATTGAGCCCATTCAAATTTCTAAATTTGTTTAAATTCGAGATCTACCTAATTATTATTTTTATTTAATTTTTGGAGTTTGTTTTGCCTCTGTTATTTGTTTGTTTTCGTTGTTTTGCTTCGCTTGTGCGTAGACGCCGATATTGGGGTTTTCAAGTGAAGAAGGCTTCAACCAAGTTCAAGATCAGTACATAGACCTATTCCAAGGCAAGTTATACCTTTGATCATATTGAATCCCAGTTTTTAAAATTACTTTGATTCAAATTATTGCATTTACTTTAAGTATTTATTTAAATGCTTTTGGGTTTAGCTATTAATCCAATTTGTTATATCCACTTTGTCTATTGTATGTCATAATTCCTTGTCACCCTAGATTGGTTATTAGTTGGTAATATTATAGCACCAACGTGGTTTGGTTAGATGCGAATACAATTGCTTAGCCATGCCACGAGTCACCATCACATGTAAGTTGCAAATATTAATTATGACTAAGTGACTATGGAACTGTGTGATAAAACTGTGTGTACTGTGTGCTATTACTCGTGATGGCATGTGTTGCACTAAACCAACTGGGTGGTAAAGGATTTAGACTGAGGCAAGTGGTGGATACTGTGTGAACCGGTGGCTTTGTGATTGGGATTTATCTGTGTGGTTTAGTTAGAAAACGGAAGTCTTGCCTTGGTCAATTAAGGACTTAACTTTGTGCGCCATTGAACTGAGCTATACTGTACGACCACATGTCTGGTGACAGGTTTAACTTAGTAGGTTACGGAGTTTCAACATTGGGGTTCAGGTGGATAGGTTAAGCTTTGTGATATGGGACTGTGTGAATAAGAACGTCAATGTTGAGACAAGGTTGCTGAACGGTTTTGTTACGATTAGTGCTAGCTACACTAGTTGTATCGTGTGGGTAAAGTGTACAAACCTCTCGCAGAGTGTTAATTAATCTATTCGAATAGCCGCCCTCTGGCCATGGACAACGCCGGATTTCACATGAGGGGTAGATTTTCATAAAACAATTGGGAAGGGACAAACAGGTGATCTCCATCATATGGTCGTGTGAATCAATCGCTTTAGCTGTGTCTTTGTGGAAACAATCATAAATTAATATTGCTTATTTGTTTTAAATTATGCTTTCAATCTATTATTTGTATTCAATTGCAATGTTGCATTTTCGCAAAATAACCACGTAAGCCATTTCCTTTGGAATAAGCTCGCATATATATATTGCATTCTGTGGTATGATTTATAGTACGGTTGTGTACTCACGCTTGTTGTAAAACTTATGCCCCAAACCTACGTATGGAGGAGTCTTCGCTACTTTCGAGGAGGAGTTTGTGGAAGAAGGTTGATCGCTAGGTCATCGATCCCGCCTGTTGCCCGTGGTGTGCCGATTGAGTTTGCCGAGTTTATTTCGCTCACCGCAGATTTCTTAGTGTTAGCTCTGCGTGGCTTAATAAGTTGTAACCCGACCTTAAGGTCAAAACTCTGTTGTTACTCAAGCTATTCGCTTATGTTATATTTCGCTTGTGTGGATTGATATTCACCTATGTTACCGCTGTGTGCACTAGCGTGATCCTCGACTAGTGCGTACACACGAGGGTCCGAACTGCATTTTTGTCCCGACAGCTCCAACACCTCGGCACGGTGGTACGGAACCGCCGGAGGTGCCGAGGCGCCACCATCGAAATGGGGCCATGGGAGGGGGCCAAAAGTACCGCGTGGGGCTCTCCAGAGCAGGAAGTAAGGCCGAGGCGGTGCCCATGTAGGAGTAGGAGTAGCCGCCAGCATCCGCACCGACCCCGAAGAAGCGCCGGCGCTGCACCGACATCGAACAGGTTCCTACTTGATGATACCGCGGATTCCGCCGACAAACCAATGCCTTATGGCCCGCTCGACCACAATGGCGCAAGACCCAACCAATCGCACTGAAGCTCGATGCTCGCTGCCGCACTTGAAGCACTTCATGCCCTGCCCTGGGACCGGACGTAACTTAGGTGCAGCTGCCGACGCTCGCGAGGTGGAAGAAGACTGTGCCCCTGGCTTGGTCTTGAATGATTTCTGCGGCCCTTTGAACCTCTTGGAAGTGGGCCTCTATGTAACATCCCAATTTTGGGCTTGTGTTTCAAATGTAAGAAAATGAGTAGAAATTAAAACTTTTTCTTACATCATGTGTTTCTTGTTTGTACTGGACAAGTATTGTACAAGACTTATGGAAATACAAAGTCACAAGACTTTTGATCCAAATCTTGTTCCTTCAAAAACAATCTTGTCAAACCATTTGATCATCCTCTGGAAATATTTTTTCCTAAGTTCTTGGGATGGTATGTGACCCCTCTGAAAAAAATTTCACAATTTTTAGAAATTGTTTGAATATTTTAGAGGGTAGTCAAACCTGTTTGACTCTCAATCAAACCTAAAACCAGTACCTTGTAGAATTTTTGGAGAAAAATACAATGCATAAAAACCTCTGAAAATTTTACACAAGGTCAATGTCTCAGACAGCAAGCTCCTGTAAAATTTTAGAATTTTGGAGTTATTTTGCTACCCCAAATAAATCCTCAAAAGTCTCAAAGATATTTAAAAACCTAAAACCTAGTTCATCGCTCCTGTTCGAGTCGGCTCGAGTCCGAGCCACTTGACTCGGCCGAACCACCTAGCCGCACCGAGCCGCATTTTAAAACGCGGCGCGCGATATCAGCCGTTGATTCAAATCGCCGCCCACGCTCGCGTGAGCATTCGGACCCTCCGCTGCATTAACCAATTGGGACCGTTGATCTCAATCCAACCGCCCGCATTTCCGTAGGCAACGGATCGTCCGCGCTCTTTTAAATCGCAGCCGCCCATCTAAAATCCAACGGTCGTGGTTGCTTCCTCCGTTCTTCTTCCTCCTCTGCCCCGCCGAAGCGCGCGCGACAATGGCGTAAAGAGAGAGAGCGCGGGCGGCTTCGATGTGTCACCTCAAGTTTGCTTTCGCCAACGCCTCTCGCGGGCATTTAATGCGCACTGCTTTCTCCTCCATTGTCACCGTGCTCACTTGCTCCCATCATTTCTGGTCCATGACCGTAGCATGAACCGAGCCCACCATGGACTCGGGTTCTTGCTCAAACCCTAATCCCTTCCCTATATATTGCACCTCTAGGTCCTCCCGGTGTTCCTTTACACCACACCTAGCTCTTCTCTCTGCTTGAGCTCAAAACCACCTCACACCCTCAAAGCACCATTGTTGGTCGAGAGCTCCAATGGCGGCCTTGGTGTCCAAAGTGGTTCATCTTCAACCTTTCTTGCACCCTCTTGAACTCCTCAACCTCCTTTATACTTTCCCTAACTTGATTTTGGGTTGCATTCACAGAATCACTCAATTTTAAGTTTGGAGATTTTCGTTGGTTTCACCCCTTTCTTCTCCACCCGTAAGTGGTTCTTTTGCAATTATTTGCTTTTGGAGCCTCTTTGAGCTATAATGAAGCTGTGGTGATGATTTGGTTCCACTCATTTTGCTCGTAACCTCATCTTCCACTTCATCTTCTTCGCCCGGTGGACTTCATCGTGTTCAAGTCTTCCCACCATCTTTTGGAGCTCCTCTCGCTAAGGTAGCTTCTATATAGCCCCTAGAAGTCATGGCACTCGCTTCTTGGACCGCAATGAGCATCTTGCTATTTTCGTGTTTTGCCGTGTCGGCCTCCTTTTTGTTTTCCGCTCGCCGACGCCTGCACTCTCCACCGCGGCGAGGTCATCACCGTTAGGTTCGCATTGCTATTGCGAGTCCATTTTGGTAGTTTAGGCGCGCCGCGATCGAGTCGCCGGCGACAAGCCGTGAAAGCCACTCGGTTTTGTCGCTGAGAAGCTCCCATTTTCGCCGATTATTAGGGCACGAATTGCTAATCATTGGATGTCATTAATGTGTCTTAATCGCCTAGTGCCTCACCGACATGTGGGTCCACTTCTTAAATCACTACCGGCGCTTATCCGCGCGCTTAGGCATCATTAATGTTAATCTTAGGTTAATTAAGTGTCGGCATTTATTAGTCGTCGGATACCCTCGTACACGCCAGTGGGCCCATTAGTTAGCGCCGAAATCGGAAGTCATTAGGGCTGATTTTGGTTTATTTATTGCTAATCATTGTTAGCAATAAATGTGTCCGAAATTATCTTTGGGTCATCGACGCAGGGCCCTCTCGTCCCTAAATCACCTCGTCAAATCTTTAGGACGATTAATTGTTAATCATCACTAATCATTGGTCATTAGTAATTAATTAGCCGCCCTAGAGTCTCCTTTAAGTCACCGCTGTGGGTCCGCTGCACCGTGCACATGTGTTAAATTCGCATGTGTGACTCGCCATCGACATGCGCCCCACGTGTCAAGACTCGACAGACTTCGATCTTGGACCATCGCCCATTTTGCGACCGCGGCTCGATTTTGTATGCGTTTCGACCCTCCGCTCTCTCATCATTCTTGGCCGCCCATCACTTGATCCGCGCCCCGATCGCGGCGTGCAACGGACCTTCCGACCGAGGCGTGATCGAGCCGCTCATCCTAGATCTCGCGGTCGTGGATCGCCGAGGCAACCGCACCGCCCGCTGCATCCTTCTCGGAGCCGCTGGATCTTGATCCAACGGTGGCCCTCGTTATGAATCGCGCGCGCGCGCCGTTTCTCCGTCGCGTGTGGCTCGCTGATATTGCATCAACGCCCACGAGCCGCCCACGCCGCTTATTTGCGTTGGGTTGGTTTTTATTTCGTAAGTATTTATTTATCAACCAAAATCGTATCAAAACTTTAGAAATTCATAACTAATTCAAGATAAATCCTTTTACATGAAACCAACCGCAATAAATTTGTATTTCACTAAAGTTTAATATAAAAATGCTTTTAGCTATGCTTCAGAGTAGAAAATTCTGTAATCTTTAATAGCTTGTTTTCGCTATTTTTATATATTCCGTAATTGTATTAAAACTTGGAAAATGCATATCTTTTCTTTATATCTGCTAATTGAATGATTTTAACTTTGATAAATTTGTTATTAACTAAACTTTAATCTCAAAATGGTGGTAGGCCTAAATCAAACTTAAAAATATGTTAATAGATTTAACCTTATTAGTAGCAATTAAAAATTCATTTAATGAGGTAATAGACACCAAGAATTCCAGAATCCTAAAAATAGAAATTTGATGTTAGGGAATCCTCATATCATACTATAATGTGAAATAGGTTTTGCACATGTTTATATTTCTCGAAAGTGCATTATGCTAGTTTTGCAACTTGGAAAAAATCATAACTAAATCACTTAACTCCAATTAAGATGAAACCACTTGTATTAGCCTTAAAATGTCAAGAGTAACCTATCATAAAATTTGCAAGTCCGAAAACCTCTAGAAAATAATTTTGCTACAAGACCTTATTATGGCCAAAATGGGTTTTTGGGTAATATCTTTGCACCACAAATCCAAATTAGGTTTTTCCAGCTTTCTATGTCTAGGTATATTCGTATTCTACATTATGTATGAATTTCACGATTTGGATAATTTTTGCTTGCTCGCTTGTTTAAGTGTGGCTCGCCTTATTGGTTGTTCTGGTTCTTTTGCCTTTCGCTTAGGGTTCGACATTTGCGTAACCCCGAGAACGACCCTCCGCAACAGCTTTGAGCAACAAAGAAGAAGGCAAGAAGTTTGATCATGTTAATCCCAGATTTTAAGTATTTATGTTGATTACAACTTCTATGTATGCATTGCTACTTTGTGTTAATAGTTGGCCCAAGAGATGCATTTCCTTAACAAATGATTATCCTCTACTACCATGAGCATAGGTTACTTGTCGTGATTTAGAGTTCATGGATGGACTCTGTCACTTAGTAGTTGCGAATTAATTGCTTAGCCATGCTTAGTTTCTAGAATGGGCGGTTATCGACTTGTCGATAACCTTGATCACTTAAAACTTATTATGATTATGATTTCCACCTTGTGCCATGTCTACTTATGAAAACTAAAACTAAAAACAAAATGATTTAGACTTGGGCACAATGGTATGATGGTGTGATTTTTGGGTGTGATCGAATGGTGCCCGGTCAACAAGGACCGAACATCTTGTTACACTAAACCAAGCATTTTAGCGCATAACCACACTAGAGGGTATGGGACCTCTCTTGACTTAGTACTTTGGCGTGTATTGGTCCCGGTCGCAGTGAGTCGCAGGAGGGATGGTGTTGGGAGACAGTGTGTCCAAAGACTTCACCCGTGATGGGATTTGTTGTCTTTCGCTTGCAATGTAAGCATATGGGTTTCTATCCATATGAGCGGCTCGTAGTTAATACACAAGATTGGAAATGTCTCAGAGGACTTAGCCGTACGCTGCATACCTTCTGTAGTGTGCTTTGTGGCTTGAAGGCGGTCCAAGTGTGGGTACATTGGTACACCCTCGCAGGTTAAAACTATTCGAATAGCCTCGCCCTAGGTTATGGACACGCTGGCAAGGTCTTTCAAGAGTTAGACTACAACCTTTTAAATTAAAACTTGATGGGTGGTACGAATCGGGATTCGTGCTATGTTGTGGTGACTATTGGGTTAGTCACCTGTGTGGTTACTTGTATGTATCTTTATGCATCGTTACTTTGATAACAAAATGATTTGCAAACTTGCTTTCAAAATGTATTACATTATTGCAAATAAAGTTGGCTTCATGCAAAATGAGACATACAACCTCCACCTAAATAAGCTTGCATGTAGTTTATGAATAGGTCTGCTATTCCACACGTCGCCTTTATGGGTACAAAGACAATCTTTGTACTGGGCTGTTACGCTAATTGTTTTGTTGCAGAGGAAGAAGGTGAGCTCGAGGGGCCTCACTTTTGTGAGTCAGTGTTGTGGTAGCTATGGGCGACTAGCTTGGCGCCCTGGCCGGTTGCCTTGTGGGTGTATGGCTAACCTGGTCGACTTTTGTTCTAGCCATCTTATGGCGCTTTTGCTTCCGCTGCCTTTCTTGTATAATGTTCTATTTGGCAGGTCGGCCCTTTTGTAATAACTTTACTTTATGTATGTCGTTGTTGAACTTAGTGATGTATGCGTATGGAATTGATGTGTAATTTTGTGATGATGTGCATATGCTGCAATTCTGGGAAGCATATGTCCATCGAGGCTTAGAATGTTTAATTAGTAATGCCGTAACCATTTGGAGGTTATGTTACTAGTTAAATATTCCGGTCCTCACAAAGTTGGTATCGAGCCATACGACCGTAGAAACCCCTAGCTTGGTCGCTCTAGAATATTTTGAAAACTTACTTTAAAAAGGTTTGTAAAACTTAAGTAAGTTCTCTAATTTTACTCCTCACTGCCTTAGCTTGCTCATCTCACCTTACTCTCACTTAAGTTTTGAAAGTTGTTTCTCTCTTCGTTTCAAAATTAGCCTCTATCGATTAACTTGGTTTTGGGAGAAACATGAGAGCTTGGAGAAAGGAATTTGGACAACTAGCTAGTGGTTAGTAATTAAGGTAGGAAATGAGAGGTAAATTCAACTAAAACTTGTGGGAATGAAAGGGTAAGAAGTGATATGAGATTAGCTAATGCCTATACTCTATTAGGTGGTTATACCTTGATTTTTGGACTGTTTTGAGCTAGAATTTAGTTCTGAAAATTTTGGGTTTTCACACGACACTGCTCTTCCATACGGGTGAGTCGCTTTAGGAAGTCGATTTGGTGATTTTTGGTCCTGTGCTTTTAGTGGTTTTTCCGAGCCCTTTTATTGAGTTTGATTTTTTACTTTCTTTTATCTCGGCTTGTAGCTAACTCATCTTAGTGAATCAGATGGTCAGGGACACGAGCGCCGGAATCACCGGTAGTCCCGATGAGGAGCTTCCTCCGCCGACCATGGCGGAAGTCTCATGCAAATCGAACGCAATCGCTCGAGGACCGCAGGTGCCGGAGGTCATCGCCAGAACACCACTACTCCTCCGTGCCTCCGACCGGAGGTGGTGGACACCGCACTCGTGGGGGCTTGCGGAGTTCCTCCGCATCACCTCCTACCTTCCAGTCCGAGGATCCTTGGACGCAGACGATCGGTCGCGCCCGTTGAGCGGAAGCTCAACGCTGCTCGCGCCGAGCAGAGCGGCACTTTTCGCATCCCATCGCTGGAGGGTGCGCACTCATGGTGGGAGAACTTCTCGCCATGCACCGCGGACACGTGGTCTCGTGGAGGAGTTCCGCCAGCTCCGTCGCCCATGTCCCCGCCTACCGATGAAGCTAAAGAAGAAGGAGTTCCTTGCGCCAAACAGGGCGCAATTCGGATCGAGTACTCCACGAGTTCAACCATCTCGCGAGGTACGCCTCGCCGAGGTGGCCACCGATGAGGCCAAGCAGAGAAGTTCATGGAGGGTTTGTCTCGAGGAGCTTCAGTGACAAGCTCTCTATTGTGGACTTCCTCACTTCCGCACCTTGGTGGACAAGGCCATCATCGCCGAGCACAAGGCGAGCGCGTCGCAGTCCCACAAGCGCAAGTGGAGGCCCAATGGCTCGCACAGCCGCCTCGCTCGCCCCTCGAAGTTGGGCTCGCACCGGTGGCCCTTCTTGGCTTCACCATCGCCGAGGCCTTCTGGCACCAGCTCACCTCCGCAGTCGTGACTCGGGCCACGCACCGCGACCCAAGAGCAGGTGTTCCCGCAACCCCGCGCCGACGCCACCGCTTCATCGCCACAACAAGGGCCACTACGCGAGTAGTTGTCCTAAGAAGATCGAGCGCCCTCGCCCTAATGGAGGACGCGGCAAGGGAGTGGTCACCCACCGACCGTAAGACCCCGGCTTGGGGAGCGCCGAGTCAACCACATCTCGGCCGAGGAGGCACAGGAGGCGCCCGACGTGGTGTTGGGTACGCCTTGTTAATTTGCATCCTCGCTACGCTTTATTTGACTCGGGCCTCGCATTCTTTTATTTCGAGGTCGCATCGTTGATTGTGGACTTCATCGTGTTCCTTTGAGGGTCCCACGCCATTCGCCTCCGGTTCGGAAATGAGAGTCGACCAAGTATGCCGGGCGTTGATCTTATCCCGCCGACTCGCGCGCTTGGATGTGATTTTTGGCATGGATTGGTTGTCCCAAGACTTGGGGCAAATCGACAGTGCCAGAAGATTGTCTACCTCACCAAATCCTTCAGTGAACAGTTGGGTTTTCGCCAGCATATAGAACCCCATCTTTATGCCCTTGAAGCAAAGCCATCTTTGGAGATTCGCGACGCCCCACTGTGTGTGACTTCGCGATGTCTTTCCCCAAGACTTGCCCGGATGCCTCCTGCTCGAGATCCGAATTTGTGATAGAGTTGCTGCCTGCATCGCCCTATTTCTAAGAGGCCGACGCATGCCTCCTAATGAGTTGGAGGAGTCAAGAAGCAACCGGGTGAGCCGCAAGAGAAGGGTTTTATCCGTCCTAGCTCATCTCCTTGGGGTTGTCCAGTTATCTTTGTGAAGAAGAAGGACAAGACCTTGCGCATGTGTGTTGATTACCGTCCGCTTAATGAGGTGACGGTAAAGAACAAGTATCCTTTGCCCCGCATTGATGACCTTTTCGATCAGTTGACTGGAGCACGAGTCTTCTCCAAGATTGACTTGAGACTGGGCTATCATCAAGTCAGGATCAGGGCCGAGGATATTCCTAAGACGGCCTTTGCTACTCGTTATGGCCTTTACGAGTACACCGTCATGTCTTTTGGTTTGACTAATGCTCCTGCTTTATTCATGAACCTAATGAACTTAGTATTCATGGAGTATTTGGATACGTTTGTGGTAGTATTCATCGATGATATCCTTATCTACTCCAAGAGTGAAGAAGAGCATGTCGAGCATCTTCACCAGTGTTGGGCAGTCACACGAGCACCACCGTATGCCAAATTCAGCAAGTGCGAAGTTCGTTGAAGGAAGTGGCATTCTTGGGCCACGCTCTTTCAGCAGAGGTGGTCGTGGATCCTAGCAAGGTCGTGGACGACTATCTTGGGGTCACCAAGTCGGTCACCGATGTGCGGAGTTTTCTTGGTTTGGTGGCTACTATCGCCGCTTCATCGAGAATTTCTCCAAGATTACAAAGCCTATGACCGAATTGCTCAAGAAAGACAAGAAGTTTGTGTGGTCCATCGCTTGTGATGTGAGTTTTCAAGAACTCAAGAATCGCTGACCTCACCCAAAGGCTTGTTCTCCCGATATTCACAAGAGTTTTGATATCTATTGTGATGCTTCGTCGTGGTCTTGGTTGTGTTCTTATGCAGGAGGGCAAGGTTGTGGCCTATGCATCGCGCAGCTTGAGGCCTCATGAACTCAACTATCCTACTCATGACTTGGAGTTGGTCATGTGATCCATGCACTCAAGATTTGGCGGCATTATCTAATTTTTAACCGCTAGAGGTGTATTCACCACAAGAGCTTGAAGTACTTGTTCACCCAAACAGATCCAACCTCGTGCAAAGAAGATGGTTGGAATTGATCAAGGACTATGACATGGGCATTCAAGATCATCCGGCAAGGCCAATGTGGTGGCGAATGCACTCGGCCTAAGGTGTATTGCAACATGTTGATGCTCCAAGAGCAGCAGCCTACCCTCATTTCAAATTCCAGCCTCAATTTGGGTTTGATCGAGCACGCTCATATGACATTGGGTATGCAACCAACCTTGGTGGACCAAATCAAGGCGCACACAGCATGATGTTGGGGTGAGCCAAATCAAGCGTAACATCAAGGACGGATAGCCAAGTGCTTTTCGAGGACGAGCATGGCGCTGTGTGGTTTGGGCAGCGCCTTGTGGTTCCTAAGGTCATGGAATTGCGGAATTTGATTCTCCGCGAAGCCCATGATTCTCCTTTGTCTATTCACCCCGGCTACCAAGATGTATCAGATCTTCGCCGAGATTCGTGGACCCGAATGAAGCGAGATTGCCGTGTTCGCTGCCGAGTGCGACGGTGTCGCCGTGGTGAAGGCCGAGCATCGCCCAGCAGGTCTTCTTCACCTTGCCAGCGCGAATGGAAGTGGATTCGCTGGCATGGACTTCATCACCGGCTTTGCCCCGCCGCCCAAAGGGAATGATGCTATTTGGGTCGTGATCGACAAAGTTGACTAAAGTGGCACATTTCCTTCCCGCCAAGACTCACCGTGGTGGGGCCTTGGCCGAACTTTATGTCTCGAGGATTGTGAGTCTTCACTGCATCAAGACGATTATTTCTGATCGTGGTGCACTTTTCACCTCGCGGTTTTGGCATAGTCTGCAAGAGGCTATGGGGACCCGCCTTCATTTCAGTACAGCCTTTCATCCTCAGACTGATGGCCAGATGGAGCGAGTCAACCAAGTGTTGGAAGATATGCTCCGTGCTTGTGTTCTTTCCTATGGGAAGAAGTGGGAGAAATGCCTACCATTTGCTGAGTTCTCCTACAACAACAGCTTTCAGGCCAGTCTTGGGATGGCACCATTTGAGGCTTTGTATGGGAGAAGATGCAGAACCCCATTGAACTGGTCAGAGACTAGTGAGCGGCAGTTTTTCGGCCCAGATTCGATCAATGAGGCCGAAAGTCAAGTTCAGTTGATCCGCGAGCATCTCAAGCGCAAGACGCCCACCCGCATAAAAGAGCTATGCATCGCCGTCGCCGCGGAGTTGAGCTTTGAGCCCAATGACTTTGTGTATCTCAAAGTCTCACCCTTGAAGGGCCATCGCTTTGGCATCAAGGGCAAGTTGGCTCTCGATATGTTGGGCCCACCGCATCGCCGAGAGAGTTGGAGCGCTTGCATACGATTGGAGCTACCACCGCACTTGAGGTGTGCATGATGTGTTCCATGTTTCACACTGAAGAAGTGCCTCCGTGTCCCAACCGTGGAAACTCCGCTGGAAACTCTCGATGTGCGTGAGAATTTGACCTACCGCGAGCATCATGTTCGTGATTCTTGAGGAGTCCGAACGAGAACAAGGAACCGTGTCATCAAGTTCCTTAAGGTTCAGTGGTCAAACCATTCAAGATGAGGCAACTTGGGAGCGAGAAGATCGCCTTCGTGCAGATTTTCCTTCTTTCTTCTCCGAGTAAACTAATCTCTGCCGAGATTCTTGTAAGGGGGAGAGTTGTAACATCCCAATTTTGGGCTTGTGTTTCAAATGTAAGAAAATGAGTAGAAATTAAAACTTTTTCTTACATCATGTGTTTCTTGTTTGTACTGGACAAGTATTGTACAAGACTTATGGAAATACAAAGTCACATGTCTTTTGATCCAAATCTTGTTCCTTCAAAAACAATCTTGTCAAACCATTTGATCATCCTCTGGAAATATTTTTCCTAAGTTCTTGGGATGGTATGTGACCCCTCTGAAAAAAATTTCACAATTTTTAGAAATTGTTTGAATATTTTAGAGGGCAGTCAAACCTGTTTGACTCTTAGTCAAACCTAAAACCAGTACCTTGTAGAATTTTTGGAGAAAAATACAATGCATTAAAACCTCTGAAAATTTTACACAAGGTCAATGTCTCAGACAGCAAGCTCCTGTAAAATTTCAGAATTTTTGGAGTTATTTTGCTACCCCAAATAAATCCTCAAAAGTCTCAAAGATATTTAAAAACCTAAAACCTAGTTCACTGCTCCTGTTCGAGTCGGGCTCGAGTCCGAGCCACTTGACTCGGCCGAACCACCTAGCTGCACCGAGCCGCATTTTAAAACGTATGCGCGATATCACCGTTGATTCAAATCGCCGCCCACGCTCGTGAGCATTCGACCCCTCCGGCTGCATTAACCAATTGGGACCGTTGATCTCAATCCAACCGCCCGCATTTCCGTAGGCATCGGATCGTCCGGCCGGCTTTTAAATCGCAGCCGCCCATCTAAAATCCAACGGCCGTGCTTGCTTCCTCTCGTTCTTCTTCCTCCTCTCGTCCCACGAGCGCGCGCGACAATGGCGTAAAGAGAGAGCGCGGGCGCTTCGATGTGTCACCTCAAGTTTGCTTTCCAACGCCTCTCATGGGCATTTAATGCGCACTGTGCTTTCCTCCATTGTCACCGTGCTCACTTGCTCCCATCATTTCTGGTCCATGACCGTAGCATGAACCGAGCCCACCATGGACTCGGTTCTGCTCAAACCCTAATCCCTTCCCTATATATTGCCCTCTAGGTCCTCCCGGTGTTCCTTTACACCACACCTAGCTCTTCTCTCGCTTGAGCTCAAAACCACCTCACACCTCAAAGCACCATTGTTGGTCGAGAGCTCCAATGGCGGCCTTGGTGTCCAAAGTGGTTCATCTTCAACCTTTCTTGCACCCTCTTGAACTCCTCAACCTCCTTTATACTTTCCCTAACTTGATTTTGGGTTGCATTCACAGAATCACTCAATTTTAAGTTTGGAGATTTTCGCTGGTTTCACCCCTTTCTTCTCCAAATCCTAGTGGTTCTTTTGCAATTATTTGCTTTGGAGCCTCTTTGAGCTATAATGAAGTGTGGTGATGATTTGGTTCCACTCATTTTGCTCGTAACCTCATCTTCCACTTCATCTTCTTCGCCCGTGGACTTCATCGTGTTCAAGTCTTCCCACCATCTTTTGGAGCTCCTCTCTGCTAAGGTAGCTTCTATATAGCCCCTAGAAGTCATGGCACTCGCTTCCTTGGACCGCAATGAGCATCTTGCTATTTTCGTGTTTTGCCGTGTCGGCCTCCTTTTTGTTTTCCGCTCGCTGCTGCCTGCACTTCCACCGCCGCGAGGTCATCACCGCTAGGTTCGCATTGCTATTGCGAGTCCATTTTGGTAGTTTAGGCGCCGCGACCGAGTCGCCGCGACAAGCCGTGAAAGCCACTCGGTTTTGTCGCTGAGAAGCTCCCATTTTCGCCGACATTAGGGCACAGAATTGCTAATCATTGGATGTCATTAATGTGTCTTAATCGCCTAGTGCTCACCGACATGTGGGTCCAAATTTCTCAAATCACCCGGTATTTATCTGCGCGCTTAGGCATCATTAATGTTAATCTTAGGTTAATTAAGTGTCGGCATTTATTAGTCGTCAGATACCCCGTGCACGCCGTGGGCCCATTAGCTTAGCGCCGAAATCGGAAGTCATTAGGGCTGATTTTGGGTTTATTTATTGCTAATCATTGTTAGCAATAAATGTGTCCAAATTATCTTTTGGGTCACCGACGTGGGCCCTCTCGTCCCTAAATCACCTCGCTCAAATCTTTAGACGCATTAATTGCTAATCATCACTAATCATTGGTCATTAGTAATTAATTAGCCGCCCTAGAGTCTCCTTTAAGTCACCGCCAGTGGGTCCGCGCACTGCGGCACATGTGTTAAATCTCGCATGTGTGACTTCGCCACCGACATGCGCCCCACGTGTCGCACTCGATTGCACTTCGATCTTGGACCACCGCCCATTTTGCGACCGCGCTCGATTTTGTATGCGTCGACCTCCGCCTCATCATTCTTGGCCGCCCATCACTTGATCCGCGCCCGATCGCGGCGGCAATCTGACCTTCCGACCGAGGCGTGATCGGAGCCGCTCATCCTTAGATTCGCGGCCGTGGATCGCCGAGGCAACCGCACCGCCCGCTGTATCCTTCTCGTGAGCCGCTGGATCTTGATCCAACGGTGGCCCTCGCATGAATCGCGCGCGCCGTTTCTCCGCGCGGTGGCTGGCTCGGATATTGCATCAACGCCCACGAGCGCCCACGCTGCTTATTTGCGTTGGGTTGGTTTTTATTTCGTAAGTATTTATTTATCAACCAAAATCGTATCAAAACTTTAGAAATTCATAACTAATTCAAGATAAATCCTTTTACATGAAACCAATCGCAATAAATTTGTATTTCACTAAAGTTTAATATAAAAATTCTTTTAGCTATGCTTCAGAGTAGAAAATTTGTAATCTTTAATAGCTTGTTTTCTGCTATTTTTATATATTCCGTAATTGTATTAAAACTTGGAAAATGCATATCTTTTTCTTTATATCTCAATTGAATGATTTTAACTTTGATAAATTTGTTATTAACTAAACTTTAATCTAAAAATGGTGGTAGGCCTAAATCAGACTAAAAATATGTTAATAGATTTAACCTTATTAGTAGCAATTAAAAATTCATTTAATGAGGTAATAGACACCAAGAATTCAGAAATCCTAAAATAGAAATTTGATGTTAGGGAATCCACTGTTATCATACTATAATGTGAAATAGGTTTTGCACATGTTTATATTTCTCGAAACCGCATTATGCTAGTTTTGCAACATGGAAAAAATCATAACTAAATCACTTCAACTCCAATTAAGATGAAACCACTTGTATTAGCCTTAAAATGTCAGAGCAACCTATCATAAAATTTGCAAGTCCAAAACCTCTAGAAAATAATTTTTGCCACAAGACCTTATTATGGCCGAAAATGGGTTTTGGTAATATCTTTGCACCACAAATCCAAATTAGGTTTTTCCAGCTTCTATGTCTAGGTATATTCGTATTCTACCTTATGTATGAATTTCACAGATTTGGATAATTTTTGCTTGCTCGCTTGTTTAAGTGTGGCTCGCCTTATTGGTTGTTCTTGGTTCTTTTGCCTTTCGCTTAGGGTTCACATTTGCATGTAACCCCGAGAACGACTCCTCCGCACGCTTTGAGCAACAAAGAAGAAGGCAAGAAGTTTGATCATGTTAATCCCAGATTTTAAGTATTTATGTTGATTACAACTTCTATGTATGCATTGCTACTTTGTGTTAATAGTTGGCCCAGAGATGCATTTCCTTAACAAATGATTATCCTCTACTACCATGAGCCTAGGTTACTTGTCGTGATTTAGAGTTCATGGATGGACTCTTGTCACTTAGTAGTTGCGAATTAATTGCTTAGCCATGCTTAGTTTCGTAGAATGGGCGGTTATCGACTTGTCGATAACCTTGATCACTTAAAACTTATTATGATTATGATTTCCACCTTGTGCCATGTCTACTTATGAAAACTAAAACTAAAAACAAAATGATTTAGACTTGGGCACAATGGTATGATGGTGTGATTTTTGGGTGTGATCGAATGGTGCCCGGTCAACAAGGACCGAACATCTTGTTACACTAAACCAAGCATTTTAGCGCATAACCACACTAGAGGGTATGGGACCTCTCTGACTTAGTACTTTACGGTATTGGCTCCGGTCGCAGGAGTCGCAGGAGGGATGGTGTTGGGAGACAGTGTCCGAAAGACTTCACCCGTGATGGGATTTGTTGTCTTCGCTTGCAATGTAAGCATATGGGTCTCTATCCATATGAGCGGCTCGTAGTTAATACACAAGATTGGAAATGTCTCAGAGGACTTAGTCAGGTCTTGAGCATACCTCTCGTAGTGTGCTTTGTGGCTTGAAGGCGGTCTCAAGTGTGGGTACATTGGTACACCCCCGCAGGTTAAAACTATTCGAATAGCCTCGCCCTAGGTTATGGACACGCTTGGCAAGTTCTTTCAAGAGTTAGACTACAACCTTTTAAATTAAAACTTGATGGGTGGTACGAATCGGGATTCGTATATGTTGTGGTGACTATTGGGTTAGTCACTCTGTGTGGTTACTTGTATGTATCTTTATGCATCGTTACTTTGATAACAAAACAGATTTGCAAACTTGCTTTCAAAATGTATTACATTATTGCAAATAAAGTTGGCTTCATGCAAAATGAGACATACAACCTCCACCTAAATAAGCTTGCATGTAGTTTATGAATAGGTCTCTATTCCACACGTCGTTTTAAGGGTACAAAGATAATCTTTGTACTGGGCTGCTACGCTTAATTGTTTTGTTGCAGAGGAAGAAGGTGAGCCCGAGGGCCTCACTTTGTGAGTCAGTGTTGTGGTAGCTTATGGGCGACTAGCTTGATGCCCTGGCCGGTTGCCTTGTGGGTGTATGGCTAACCTGGTCGACTTTTGTTCTAGCCATCTTATGGCGCTTTGCTTCCGCTGTCTTTCTTGTATAATGTTCTATTTGGCAGGTCGTCCCTTTGTAATAACTTTACTTTATGTATGTCGTTGTTGAACTTAGTGATGTATGCGTATGGAATTGATGTGTATTTTGTGATGATGTGCATATGCTGCACTTCGGGAAGCATATGTCCATCGAGGCTTAGAATGTTTAATTAGTAATGCCGTAACCATTTGGAGGTTAAGTGTTACTAGTTAAATATTCCGGTCCTCACACTTTGGAAGGTCCCACCCCACCGCTAAAACCCTCTTCTCGCCGCCACCGCCTCGATACCACAATGCCTTCCGCTCCCGGCAGCTCCTCACCAAGTCGCATCTCCGCCCATGCCCCGGCTTGTTCGACCAGAGCTGAAATCCCGCAACCCAATGCTCCCAATACCGCCGAACTCTTGCCCGAGCCCCCGCGAAACCTCTGGCTTTTTCTTCATCATTTGTGGCCACACTGAACAAAACGAACCAGTTGTTAAAACCCGCTTCATACTCACACCGCTATCTTACCTCGCTTGAAGTTCTCGCAAAGAGACTTCCATTCGCCCACATATGAAGCCGATAAAACCTCTTCCCGAAATGCTCAACAAAATACTCCTGTAATCGTCCATGAGCCGCCGCCCCGCCATCGTGACTCCTTCCCACCGATATCCGCCGCCTTCAATTGGAAGGCCACGAACCGAGCCTCATTTCGATGTCATCCCCGAGCCCGGCGCCTTCTCCATGTGTCGCAGCCAATTAGCTCTGCCGACAGCGTGCTCGACCGCCGAAGGTGTCCAGCTCAAAGCGCCCATTGATGTAATCCCATGGCATACACCGCAGTGCTACTACAGGGCCACCACAGAGCGACAACAGCGCACTGGTGGGGCCTGGTTCTCTGCATCAAGCAACCTCTTCCTCCGACTCCACGTGGCCAGGTTCTCCCACTACGGAATTTCAACTCGCGGGGCGATGCCTGGCCTCGCCGGCCCCCGCAGCCTCGACCACGACCTCGGCCTCCACCCTTGCCATATCTAAACATCACAAAGAAACAATCAAACAATAAGCAATTACATCAACTGGGACCACAAGAGTAGTCTAACTAGTAGCTATCACACAAGAGAAATCAAAATCTCAATAGCAAGATAATGTAATGCATTAACCCACTCCCACCCATCAGGCATAGTGTGTCAAATTTAACCTTTCATATTCCACTGACCAACACCCGCTCGATACTCAATCAGAACACCCCAAATCACATGAACTCGAATGCTACTAAACAACCTCTCGATAACTCTAGACTAGACAATAATAATAAAATTTCTACAGAACCTCCTTGTAAAGTCAATTACACGAAGGTTCCAACACACGTAATAATCAAATATTAATTAAACTTTCATCCCAAGTCATCAAAAGATAATCGGAGACATGCTAAGAATCCATCATAACTAGAGAGGTATAAAGATCCCCTACTCCTCATTATTACATTTAATCCATAGCATAAGACAAAACATAATAATCTAAGATCAATCACTCAAGATCATTCAACTTTATTTAGTTCATGTGGTATGTGTGTGACTAGCACTACTTTCCCCATGCATGTCATTCTTGGCTCGGTACCTAAAACAACAATAAAGCAAGAGTGAGTCCATAGACTCAAAGTACATTAAGAAACTATAGCATCAACACACATATAAAGGAGATCAACATTAGAACGCTCTCATATGCAAATGCAATGCTCAAGGAACCTTTATCTTTAATCTCTCGTGCATTACACCGTAATGCAGATGCGCATCGCCCAAGATATCCATGCTCAGGCGCGCACGCACAGGACCAATTGCGCGCATTCGCAAGTAACGGGACCTCAAGCCCACACTCCACGAGTGAGGAGATCTCGGCCCGCCATAATTATGACGGAATCTCAGGAAACACACTTGGTCACCACATGACCAAGCCTCAATATGATTTCAATATGCCAATGCTCATCATGAAATCATCATCAAATTACCAAAAGACAACAACACTTAATCATAGTAAAGCATGAGCATCATTTGAGAAATAACCATACTTAAGCATTCATCAAGTTCACCATCTTGCTATGCATCCATATAACAAATAACACACAATTTAGCCAATCATTCAAACAACAATGCACTTGCCTCAACTGCGCATAAGGTGGATGTCGGAATGAGGTACTGCTCCCGAGCCAAACCCACACCTGACAACAATTGAGACAAGCTAAGGCTACCATAAGGGTCTAATAACAAAATCATAAACACAACATGACTACATCGTCCACTAAACGCAATCCCCAACGTTAAAGCTGGCTGTCAGATTTCTTTTCCAGAGAACAGCCCCCTTCGAAAAATCATAACTAAATGTACAGAAATCCAAATGGGGTGATCTTGGACAATCTGAAAAGGTTATTGAATTACCCTTCTAAACCTAGTTGGTGAGGTTCTCTGATTCGGCCATTTACTAGCCCTACCAATCTAAACAACAGAGTATCAATTCTCGTGATCGGGTCTCTGGACAGCAACAATGAAATTATCATAACTTTCTACGTTCGTCCGAATTTCATGATCTTTAGTTTTCCTGAAATCTGAAGGATTATCTACAACTTTCGTTATACTGGGGTTCTCAGATTTCCACTTTAACCATCACTTTTAATTGGTTTTCTACAATCTCCTAAATACTGACAGAGCAGTGGAACAGCAGTCTTAGAAAATCATAACTCTCTAACCGTTAATCGGATTTGAGTGAACTTGGCGGTCACTGAAAGCTAAGACAATAACCCAACTTTTCCTAGAGACCAGAACCCCAGATTCTGCTTCTAACAGCGCGAGAACCTCGTCCAAAATTCTGACAGATTGCAATCTATTAAAAAGACAGGACCCGATATACCAAACATCAACCAAAACATCTAATACGGTTTGAGCAGCGAGGTATACCCAAGGTTACCCTAGAAGATCCGCAGCAAGAAGTAGAAACCTCCCGCGGTTGACCTCCTTCCTTGCCTCTCTTCCCGCTGGGTGCCTTCCGACATGCATTTTCGCACTCGTGGAGCAGCCTGGGGATCGAGATGCAGATGCGACACGGAGGACACTGCAAGGCCTCCGGAGGAGATCAGCCTTGAGGTCATAGCGAGAGGAGGGGCCATTCTGGGGCCCTATGTTTAAGAAGGCAAAGGGTCGTCGCCACCACCCTACTGCAGTAGCACGGGCGCACTGGCACCACCGAGGGAGCTTCAGCATCGTGCCACTCGGGCCCGGAATGGGCTTGGTGTGTTTCGTTGTGGGGATCCGCACAGCGTGAGTGACCGCTTCTGAGGGGGGCAGTACTATTCGCGGGTCAAAACCACAAGGATGTGGTGTGCGTGCGTAATCCCAAGGGGAAACTACAGCGGGGAGTTGTCTTCACACCTTCGGCGGATTCTCTCGCCCGATGGCAGCTGCTCGATGATGGTCGTGGCTCCTACCCCAGCAGCTCCCTACCCGCGTCCCTACACCGCTACCGCCAGCCGCCTTCAACACCTTCATCGATCGCCTTGGCGCCCCACCGGAGGATACCGGGTTCAGCAGCCTTACCCATCGACCCTGCACTCGCTGGACACCGCGCCGACCTACCGAGTGTGGGAGATCCTTCTTCTTCACTGTCCTCGCGCATTCTCCATGCCGACATCGGATGGCGTGGATCGTGAGACGCGGTGATGTACCTTATCTGTTGACTCTTTCGATGCTCGCGCATTTTTGATTCTCGGAGCGCTTTCTTTGTCTCGAGAATTTTGTTGAGCGGGCGTGGCTTTCGCGCAACAATTGGGAGGGCGTGGTTGTTAGTTCTCCTAGTGGGCTTATATCCGCCTCCCGTGTTTGCCCCGGTTGTGTGGTGATCCCAGCGTATGAGGAGTTCGTGGCGAATTTGGTGGTTATACCTCCGAGCCCTTCGATGTGATCCTTGGCATGGATTGGCTCACGCGTATCAAGTCGTTATCTCTTGTTTTTGGAAGACGGTCACTTTGCGCTCTCTCGTCTCGGGCATGAGGTTGTTTTTCAAGGAGTGCTCCGCGTACTTCTCTTATTGTTGTGCCGCTTGCCTCGATCGGCGGATGCGAAGTCGTGGTTGTTGTGGGCTTTGGTGGAGGGTCACGAGGTCGCTTTGAGGTTAGAGAACATACCGGCGCAAGGGGGAGAGGAGCCAGAGGTGGGCAGCCAAAGGGGTGGTGCGCAAGGGGAGGGAGGACAGAGGTGGGGCGGCCAAAGGGGTGAGGAGGGCTCGGCTAGGTTTGGGGAAAGTGGTGCCTTCCCTGGGCCGCCACCTAAGGCCATGGGCCGAGCCTGTGCCTGTGTTGGCGAAAACGCGCTTTCACCCCTATGCTAGTCGCAAATAAACTATTTCCTTTTGATCCTTTTACTAATTCTGAGAAGTCTCTCCAAACTCTTTCTAACTTCTCGAACTTTTGGGATATTACAGAAAGAGAAAAGAAAGATTCTAAGGATTCAAAAAAGGAAAACTGGTCTATGTTCAACGGAAAAATTCTCAAGAGCAAGGAAAAGTATTTTGTTTCGTTCAACTCGCAATGATATGAAATGGACGTAAGGAGAAATTTAGCAACACTTTTCCCGCAAGATCTCTTGCAAGAAGAGGATAATTTCCAACTTCGACTTGTCAATTTTATTTCATGAAAATAGCAAGTTAACTCAAAGAATTTATCATACTAATAGTCAATTTGTTCGAACTTGCTTAGTAGTGAATTGGGAACAAGAAGAAAAAGAGGAGGCTCGTGCTTCCCTTGTTGAGGTAAGAGCAAATGATCTGATTCGCGATTTCCTAAGAATTGAGTTAGTCAAGTCCACTATTTCGTATACACGAAGAAGGTATGATAGGACAAGTGCAGACCGATTCCCAACAATAGGTTAGATCGCACTAATTCCTTTTATTCCAAGGCTAAGATTCAATCACTTAGCCAACATCAAGAAGCTATTGGCACCTTGTTGAATCGAAATAAAGAATACCAATCTTTGATGATTTTGTCGATTCAATCGTTTCGAATTAGTTTATTCAAGAATTCGAAATATCCCAATGCGTAAAAGAATCGAATCCTAGAATTCCTATTCGAGATATTTTGGGCCCTTAGCCGCTATTGTACCTAGTATATCGAATTTTTCTTCATCTTACTATTTACTAACGCATAATCGATCCTCGTTAAAAAAATATTTGTTCCTTGACAATTTGAAACAAACCTCCAAGTACTTCAAGGGCATAAATACTTTTAATAGATGAAAATCAAAGGATTTCGAATTTCGATAGTAACATCATGTTGGATCCATTCCAATTGAATTGGCACTTTCTCCATCATGATTCTTGGGAGGAGACATCGCAATAATTCACCTTGGACAATTTATTTGCGAAAATGTATGTCTATTTAAATCGCATATAAAAAATCTGGTCAAATTTTCATTGTTAATATTGATTCCTTTGTTATAAGAGCAAATAAGCCTTATTTGGCCACTACAGAGCAACTGCTCATGGTCATTATGGAGAAATCCTTTACAAAGGAGATAGGTTAGTTACGCTTATATATGAAAATCGAGATCTAGTGACATAACGCAAGGTCTTCCAAAAGTAGAACAAATCTTTGAAGCTGCTCAATTGATTCACTATCGCCGATCTCGAAAGGAGAATTGAGGATTGGAATGAGCGTATACCAAGAATTCTTGGGGTCCTCGGGATTGTGGGGACCTGCAATTATCTCCATAAGACCGAGATTAGACAAGCTCTTAGGGACATAATTACGGGTCTCCGGTAAACGAATTCCAATTTAACCCTATCCAAGTGAGAGGCTTAGCCGAATACTAGAGCCTCAACGATCATGCGCACCGCTCCCTTATGCAGCTACATGATTGTCGATTCTCCTCGATTCAAGCACTACACTCTGGTGGGTTAAATGGGACTTCATCAACACCGAGTATGACATATATTGGTTCCCAAGATCAATGACCAATATACTCATACCCTCATCCAACGTTGATTACATCCATACAACGATACAACAAGGAATGAAAGACATATCGCATAATAGTTAAGGTCTACGCTTATTACAAACTACCGACCGACCAAATTTAAAACAGAGTATCAAGTAGCAAATGAATTAAATAGATAAAGCAAAAGACCAGCAGTGGTATGCCCAACACCCATCGGCAACCGATCGGGGTTAAATGGCAAGACACTACTCGTTAGTGTCGCCAAGTCGACACTAGCGAGATCGCCGTAATCATAACCTTCCTCACCGAAAAAGGCCAAGAAACATCCGGCCGAGTACAAGTGTACTGCAAGTCTTACACAAATAAAAATAGTTATGCATAAGGGTCATTCAAAGGATGGCTCATATTGGTTTAGTTTTGCGAAAGAGACGCAACAATTTAACATCCTACACATACTAGTTTTTCATGTGCCCATTTAAAATCAGATTTGAAGTAGAAGTAAAACATGTAGTAAAACATTTCAAGAATAAACAATTGAATCATACCAAGACCAAAGTGGCAGCCCACTTTGATATACTAAACACATGAACAACCCGCTCATGCCGAATACCAAGTTCAACCACAATTTTAATTGAAAGTCTAACAATAGTAACTCCCGAACTCAAGCTGTTGTCCATAACCGTGACACGGCTATTCGAATAGATTTATACCTGCAGGTGTACTACTTACCCACACGACTTGATTAGCCCGTTAGCCTCCGGATGCCTCCAAAAATAACATACTTCCTATGGTATGCCGGTACTGTAAATCAAGATATAGTCATTTTCAAAGAAGAAAGCCCTATTGAGCAAGTCCCCTTGTGAGATGGTTCCTTGCCTAGTACAAGCGCCTGATAGCACTTGCTAGGGGCTCACAAGTTATATTGGAAATACCGATGCAATCCAAACAAAAGAATTGGTGCTCCTTGCACACTATAAAGGATTACACCTGCTCCTCAAAGAACATAGGATTTCACTGCCGCTATGCCCTTACACCACCAAGGACTTAACACAATAAAACTCTCCCCTACTTAACCATACGGCTCCCAACACGCGTGGTGGCAAAGACGAGTGTACTTGAATTAACGACGCACAAAGTTCGGTCCTCAATTGTCCGCAAGTCCTCCCACAAACCCAATTCTCGTGCACAAAGACACCATCACTAACCAACACTTGTCCGACCAAATCTCATTAAAAATGACAAAGTTTTACTCATAAAACAGCTACAAAGATCTGAAGTATAAACCATAAAATGAGAGTTATGTGTATCCAAAACCGTCTGGTTATTCCCGACGATCGAATCTATCGTATCTAGACTTGCATGGCTAAGCAATTCTATAACCCATAATTCACACATCCTATCTTAAGCATATAGGAGTTGGCATAATTCAAGATTAACCTCAAGCATAGGACATAACTAAACTACACATCACAAAAATATTGACATAATCAAAATAGCATGCAAGCAATTATCATTGCACTATCTTAACCAAAACTGGGATCAAATATGATGCAAAAGAAAGTTCAAATGATGCTTGCCTTGCTGGTACAGTAGCTGCTCACTCTCAGTTGCGTAAGTGTCGATATCAATATGCTCGGGATCTATATAATTATAACATCCAATAAATACCGAGAAAACAACTCAAAATCAAAATGCTCAAAATGCATGATTTTTCTACAGTAGTTAGATCATGATTTTTGATGAATTTAGGTAAAAGAATTATTCCATTTGGAGTTATGAATCGGAAGTTATGCCATTTTGAATTTCAGGTTTCGATATGCTCGTTTTGAGTAATTTAATTATGAGGTGAAAATTTGTAGGGCAGTGGTGAGTACATGGATTACATAGATAAATAGGTAATATTATTATCGGTTAAAACAGTTGAGTTTGTCCTTTTGGAGTTTATATGATTTAGTTATGTATTTTCAAAGTTATCACCTTTTATAGTGTAACAATAATAGAGTTAAAGATTACATTCTCCCAAAAATAGTTTCTGTGACAGAAGTAATATGGAGACCATTTTTAGAATTAAGTTCACTGAAAATGAAATTATCAAAAGTGGTCTCACTGTTTTTGGAGTTTCCAATAATTACTTATGCATTTTTGAAATTATCATCATTTTTCTATTGTACAAATAATGGTTTTAATGGATTAATTTCCAATTAATACTCTGCTACAGAGACATGTATGAAACCAATTTTTATAGGAAGTCCATTAAGAATGTAAATTTTCAAAAGTGGTTTCACTCATTTTGGAGTTAAATGAATTAGTTATGTATTTTCAAAGTTATACATATTTTTCAAAGCAGTGATTAACCGATTTCGAATTTCATAAAGCATTTACTACTTTTCCTACCGAGGCCTACGCTAGCCGCAGTCACTGGCCAGCGGGCCCGCCCGTCAGGCCCACAGTGAGGCACGCCGCACGTGTAACCTAGGGTTGCGATTGTGAGTCGTTGGATCAAGATCCAACGGTCCCACAAATCGGTGCAATAGGACGGTCCGAATGTCTCACAAATCCAACCCGCCCTTTCGCATCCGACGTCCAGATTGATTCCAGCCATTTGGTTTTCTTAGCACGTGTTTAATGCCCCGGTCCACACGCCGCTGACTTAACCGATCATTTCCGACATCAATTAAAGCTAATGATTACGATTAATCGCTAATGACGTACTACGTTCTGCCGGCGTCACGGCACGGCAGAACGCTGTTGCCGCCGCTGTTCGGCGGCTCGCCACGGCGCTACGCGCCACGCGAGCTCGCCATGGTCGCGTTAGCTCGGCAATAGCTCGCGCAGCTAGGGAGGTGGTCACGAGTTGGGGTGGTCTGCGCCGCGCTTGTCGAGACGAGCGGCGGCGTTATGCGGCAAATGCACAACGCGAAAGGTAAAGCTCCGCAGCCCATACAAGCATGTGCCCAAATCCTAAAGGCTACAAGGAGGTCACCGAGCTAGAGAGAGCTTGAGGAAACTTGGGGCACTGGAGACTTGGTCGGGCGAGAAGAAGAGGATGACGGCGCGGTTTTATGAGTAGAGGAGCCCCTGAGCAAAACCAACTCAAGTGAGTGCTCGGGATAGCTTGAAGGTCATACTAGGAAGCTGTAAGAGCAAGGGATTGAGGAAGGGCTCACCGGAGCAAGGTGGGAGAGGAAGAGTTGCTCGAGGTCCAGAAATGATCCAATCTCCTAATACACGCACACCTGTCAGGCATTGTTCAAATAAAGTGAGGGGTTTTGGTTAGAAAGGCAAGGCATGCACGGTGACGCGGTGGAGGGAGGATAATTACCTCTCGGACACGAAGAAGACACGAGGGTGTCCTTCGGAGCGTGCTCTGGTACCGAGCTAGAGCACGACGATGGGGCAGATGCTACAAACAAAAGCAAGAGTTCGATTGAGCAACAATGGAAATGCCAACGAACATGGAACGGAGGAGCACCACCCGGTGGAAGCTTACCTAAGTAGAAACCGAGAGAAAGCCTCCCTCTCCTCTGTCAACCGAGGAGAAGTGAGGGGGAAAGGAGGGGTGCCGAGGGGTGTTATGCTGGGAGGATGACGGGATCGGAGGCGGCGTGAAGTGAGGGAGCTCCAGAATGGTCGCATGCGCGGTGGCTAACGGGGTGACGGAGCCGCAACGGCGGCAAGCAGCGCCGCGCGTGGCGCCGGTGTTCGAGCGCACGCGACGGGAGGGAGACGACGGATCGACAATACGGTCCCACCGTCAGCCGTCCCTCGTTACGCGCGAGCCGAGATGAGGTCCAATGCTGGTCGTCAGATCTGGATCCAAGGGCTGAGGTTCAAGGAGGTTAAGTGGCGCGGGGGCGAAGGGGTACGCAATCTCAGCCGCTGAGCTCCCATCGGACGGCTCAAATGAGGTGCGTTTAGGAGGTTGGGCTGAGTCCGGTTGCGAGTCGGACTCAGTCCGAGGAATAGTACTAGGTCGTGGTTTAGGTTTAGAGTTGACTCAAATTAAAGAATCAGACTTCTACTTTGACCAAGTGCTTAAAAATGGAAATAAATTTCGTAAAATCATGAAATAATTTGTGGGGTTCCTGGATAACCTAGTGTCTATAAAAATTATTGAACCCTACTGTTCATGATATATTTTGTGATATATAAATTCAAACATGTTGTATGTCTATGAATGTTGTTTGAATTTTAGTTAGGTTCAAAATAGTCCCAAAAATTCTGGAAAAATTATATTAATTCATGAAAATTAATGTAGTATTTAAATAAATTGGTTCCAGATCATGATCACAAACTTTTATCACTGTTTTGAATTGAAGCGTGAATTTTGATGTGTATGTCCACCTCAAATTAGATTTTCCAAGTACAATATATTATGAAATGATTTGAATTTGATAATGCATGTCAGTGAAATACATATTAATCCAATTTAATTAGTTGGGGCTGTGACAAACCTCCCCCCCTTACGAAAGATCTCGACCCGAGATCTGGGTAGAGAAGAATTAGAAGATTTTCATTGGAAGTTATAATTCATGTTGTCTTGATTTCCTTCAAAGATAGTGCTGACAAGTTATAATTTACATTAATATGTTTTACCTTTCCTTTCTTGATACGAAGGCACTTCATGTAGAGAAGAGTTCTGGATATGCCTCTCGCATCCGGTCTTCACGTTCCCAAGTTGCTTCGCCTTCCGTGGTTGCTCCATTGACCTTGACGAACTTGATGTTACGATTCCTAGTCTTACGCTCGGTTTCCTCAAGGATACGAATCGGGCCCTCCTGATAAGATAGATCGGGTTGCAAGTCGAGTTTATCCAACTCGGTTGCTTCCGTTGGGACTCGAAGACATTTCTTGAGTTGGGAGACATGGAAGACGTTATGCACGCTCGAGAGTGATGGTGGCAACTCCAACCGTATGCCACCGATCCCAACTTAGCTAGAATACGGAAAGGTCCAATATAGCGAGGTGCTAATTTGCCTTTGATTTGGAAACGACGAACTCCTTTCATAGGAGAGACTTTAAGATATACATGATCGCCACACGAAACTTAACTCGCGACGACGACGGTCGGCATAAGACTTCGACGTGATTGAGCCGCCTAAGTCGCCGCGAATGACACGGACTTGTTCTTCAAAGATCTTCCACCAAGGTCGGGCCATAGAATGGCCTCTCCCGCTTCGACCAGTTCAAAGGCGTTCTACAAGCTCTCCCATACAACGCTCAAAGGCGACATTTGAATGCTTGATTGGAAACTATTGTTGTAGGAGAACTCCGCAAACGGTAAACATTTTTCCCAACTATCGCAGAGGATAACACGCAAGCCCTGAGAAGGTCTTCCAAAACTTGGTTTACCCTCTCGCTTGTCCATCCGCTTATGCGGGTGATAAGCGGAGCTAAAGGATAGGTTGGTTCCCATTGCTTGATGCAAGCGGTTCCTAAATGAGAGGTGAATTGGGACCTCTATCTGAAACAATCACCTTTGGTACACCATGGAGACAAACAATTCTGGAAATATAAAGTTCTGCTAGTTTGGCCCCGGTGTAAGTGGTCTTGACAGGAATAAAATGGGCAACCTTGGTTAAACGATCCACAATCACCCATATAGAATCGAATCCAGCTTTAGTTCTAGGAAGGCCGGTGATAAAATCCATGCCAACTTCTTCCCATTTCCACTGGGAATGGGCAGGATCTAGAGTGCCACCTTCAAATGCTCGGCCTTGACTCTTTGACATAGATCGCGCTCGGCCACATACTGTAACGTGTCGCTTCATTCGGCTCCACCACGCTTCTTTCAAATCTTGATACATTTTTGTACTCCCGGGGTGGATAGAGAATTTGGAGTTATGAGCCTCCTTGAGAATCAATTCCCTCAAGTGGCGATCAAATGGTACCACCATACGGTTTCCAAACCATAGAGTACCTTGTGCATCTTGCCTAAAACATTTTGCCTTGCCTTGTTTTATCAGTTCTAAGATTTGAGCCACTTCCGCATCAGTTTTCTGGGCTTCTCTAATCTGGTCCTCAAGTGTGCAAGTCACACTGAGGGCTGCAAGCGAACCTTCTTCAACTATCTCCAGGTGTAGGCCTTGCAATGCAGCACATAAGCCCGCAGAAAAAGGGGTTACCACACAAGCTGTAATCGAGATTTTCTGCTCAATGCGTCGGCCACGACATTAGCCTTCCCTGGATGATAATGGAGTCCCATATCATAATCTTTAATCAACTCAAGCCATCTTCTTTGTCTCAAGTTCAGGTCGGCTTGGGTGAAAATATATTTAAGGCTCTTATGATCGGTGTAGATCTCGCAACGACACAGGAGGTAATGCCGCCAAATCTTCAAGGCATGAACTACACCGCGAGCTCTAGGTCGTGTGGGATAATTGGTCTCATGGGGCCTCAATTGCCTTGACGCGTAGGCCACCACTCGGCCGTCTTGCATAAGCACACAACCGAGCCCATGGCGAGATGCATCACAGTAGATATCAAAGCTCTTGTGAATGTCCGCGTAACAAGCACGGAGCTTCACGTGCATTCTTTCGTGGTTTGAAAGCTTTGCTCGCATTCTGCTGTCCACTCAAATTTCTTCTCTTTCTTCGGTTGGGTCATAGGCTTCGCGATTTTGAGAAATTCTTGATGAACCTACGGTAGTATCCCGCAAGTCCAAGAAAACTACGAATGTCGTTGACGCTCTTGGGTTGCTTCCATTCAAGGACATCTCGTACCTTACTAGGATCAACAATGACACCACCTTTAGATAGGATATGTCCCAAAAACTAACCTCTCAAGCCAAAATTCACATTTGCTGAATTTGGCGACAACATGATGGTTGCGTAAGCTTTTCTAACACTAGTCTCGATGTTGCTCATGCTCAAGATCGACTTAGAGTAGATAAGGACATCGCCAATGAAAACCACTACAAACTGATCCAAGTATTCCATGAACACCGAATTCATGAGGTTCATGAAATAAGTCGGGCATTGGTCAAACCGGGACATGACCGTGTACTGCATAAACCGTAACGAGTAGAGAAGGCGGTCTTGGAATATCCTCGGTTCTAACTTTAACTGATGGTAGCCTAACCTCAAGTCAATTTTGGAGAACACACGAGCTCCACTAAGCTGATCAAATAGGTCATCGATCCGCTGGAGCGATACTTGTTCTTGATAGTGACCTCATTCAACGGACGGTAGTCAACACACATCCGTAGACTCTTGTCTTTCTTCTTGACAAAGAGAGCCGCATCCCCAAGGTGAGGAGCTAGGCCTGATGAAACCCTTGTCTTGCAACTCCTTAAGTTGTTCTTTTAATTCACTAGCTCATTGGGCATGCATCCGATCTGTCTTTTTGAGATGGGCGCGATGCACGGTGCAAGCTCAATGACAAACTCTACCTCTCGGTCGGGGGCATGCCTGAAGTTCTTCAGGAACACATCAGATACTCACTCACTATCGGTACCTCCTCTAACTTGAGGGAGGTACTCGCCCAAAGCATATAGGTGAGAACTACTCTAAAGGTGCAAAGACGACTGATGCCGTCTTCGCTAGTCACCGAGATAGACCACAGGCACAATCAATCTTCCCGATTCTTAGATAACCAATCCATCCCTAAGATAACATCAATGCCCACCGAACTTATCACTATTAAGTTTGTTTGAAAAGTTAACATTTTGTATTTCAATTTTTACGTCCTCGCACTTTGATCTGCGTAGAAAACCGAATTCTCGGGACCGAATATGATAAGGTGGGTGTAGTGTATGTATCTTGAATTGGTTAATTTCAGCATACTGTTTTTAATAAAGAATGTGATGCTCCGTAATCAAATAGAAGCGATGCAGACATGAATTAACAAGGAGTGTACCTAGCACGACGTCAGCGCGCGTCGGTCGCCTCTCTGCGAGACGTGGTTGACGCGACCATGTGCATGCCGGGTGGAGTAGGTGCTACTCTGGTGGTGGCGGTGGCCTCGTTGAGCCGGAGCCGGTGGCGCCGGAGCAGCGAGTACGCCCGGGCATCCTCGCCGCTGGCGAGGCATCGCAGCATAGTGGCCCCGACGGCCACACGTGAAACAGATGACGCCGGCTTGTATGCCCCGCCACCCTGTGGTCGCTGCCCTCGCCGTGTCTTCTTGAGTGCCGGTGGAGAAGGTCGTGGAGGTGCCACAGAGACCTCGATGGTGCTGAAGGCCGGGCACGAGGTGCCCGAGGTAGTCCCGGCGTGGCTCGGAAAATCGCCACTCGCCATCGCTTTGCCTCGAAAGCCTTCCTCCTCTTCCTCGACTCATCCACCGCCGAGCTCTCATGCTCCACCACTATTGCCTTGTTGACCGATGCCGGAAACTCAAATCATGTGCGCTAGAACAAGCCGCAACTCTCGATAGCCCATGGAAGAACTCGTTCGCGACGCAGCGTCTGCCGAGGCGCCGTCCGAGCATACCCGCCAAGTAGTTGAAGTCATGCAGTACTCGACGGTCCTCCGCCCCGCCTCAAAGCAGGAATCGCTGCCGCTTGATAAGCGGCACTTCTCTCGTATATGGGCCTCTCGGGCGCGCTGCCTCGAACTCGCCCCAAGTCGACGCGACGGTAGGCTGCATGGCGGAATAACTATCCCACCACGCTCGCCGCACCCGCCAACTGGTAGCTGGCAAACAAGACTCTCTCGACTCCGGTACACTGGGCAATGTTCAGCTTCTTCTCAATGTTGTGTAACCAATCCTCTGCCTCCATCGGGTCCTTGCCGCCCGCAAACGTCGGAGGGTTGGTCCGCTGAACTCAATGAGACCTCCGACGCTTCGGTGTGGGCGGCTCCTCTGCCGGAGCGGTGCTTGGCGCGGTATTGCGCACGATCGCCTCAAGCATCCGGGTCTGGTCCATCCGGTTGCGCTCAATCATCATCATGAACTCGACCATGGATGGCGGCGGAGGGAGCACCTCCTCAGGCGGTCCACCTGCTGGGGCGCCGCTGAGAGGGTCTCCATGCCCGCACGGCCGCCGATGACCGCCCCGATCGTAGAAATCGCTCGGAGGTGCTAGGCGCGTGCCCTAGATGGGGATGGGGGCCTCGCCGCGCGAGGCTCCCGATCGCGTAGTCGGTCTGTCATCTGTATTGAACAAGGATGGTTAGTAAATAAGATAAAAGCCACTACTTGGCCATACATGCATAATCAATATCAAAAAGCAAGAAAATTGTAACATCGAATAGAACACCAAACAATAAGCAACATAAACCAAATTCGACACAATTCCGTACATAAGCGCCCGCAGGCTTAAGGTTACATTAAAATAGGAGTGTTTGCAAATAAAACATAACAGTTCGACATTTACTACAAACTACCCTATTACATAAACCTAAGGATACAAGCTCAAACATAGAGCTCTCTGCCCTAACAGCCTAGATATTATTCCGGTCAAAGTTCACCGGAAATTCGTCCAGAAGATGTGCCCTGGGGATCCAAAGATCATCGGGTCCCCTAGATTAGGAAAAGCGCAGGGTGATCCTATGGCGTTAATATGACCTTCTACCACGGGTAGGCGACATTCTCGGCGCGCGAAAGATAAGGAGATCATATTAGTGCCATATAGCACACTAGGATGAATGAGCCTCATGTCATGCATGAGCCTTAAGTGCTCTGAGCTTCAATGAGACGCCGTCGCGTCCCACAACTCATGCACCATGCGCGATGCATCGATCCATGGTGTGCACCGCCTTGCCGCTTGCCGGACTGAGGGTCTTCACCGAACTGAATTCTAGCAAGCGAGTTCACATCCCTAGCGCGTGCACGATCGGAAAGTGATCATACGGGCCGGGCTAACTCTGTCAGTCGTGAGCGAGACGACTCATGGCCACCAAAGCCACCCTTGTAACGCCATGGCCTCCGGTGCGCCACGCGCTGGAAGCGGTAAGGTATGCTCCCGTGACTTGTCTAGCAATGATATCTATCAACGCCATAAATTCCTCCATCCACGGTCCTCGATCACGGTAGATGGAATAAGTTGGCTGATATGTGAAGTTCGCCCTCCACATCATGTCTCGCAACAACGCAGGGTATCCATCCACTCCTTCACTTGAGTTTCCGGACAAGGTGCGAGGTTCATCTAAAGGCAAGAAGGCAAGGTAAGTTAGTTTCATAAACCAAAGCAGGATCGGAGAGGAAAGATACTAAGATGGATAAGGAATAAAAGATATTCTTAACTTAAACTTTCTCAAAGTAATTTGATAATTTCAAAATATTTTGACTTGAAGGTTTACTAACTCTAACGCCAGATGCTACCTCTAACCTACAGTCAGTATGGCTCTGATACCAACGCTGTGGGGACCCCGGTAATTATCTCCATAAGACCGAGATTAGACAAGCTCTTAGGGACATAATTACGGTCTCCGATAAGAACAATTCCAATTTAACCCTATCCAAGTGCGAGGCTTAGCGAATACTAGAGCCTCAGCGATCATGCGCGCTGCTCCTTGCGGCGCTACATGATTGTCGATTCTCCTCGATTGAAGCACTACACTCGGTGGGTTAAATGGGACTTCATCAACACGAGTATGACATATATTGGTTCCCAAGATCAATGACCAATATACTCATACCCTCATCCAACGTTGATTACATCCATACAACGCATACAACAAGGAATGAAAGACATCTTGCATAATAGTTAAGGTCTACGATTTATTACAAACGGACCGCCAAATTTAAAGCAGTATCAAGTAGCAATGAATTAAATAGATAAAGCAAAAGACCAGCAGTGGTATGCCCAACACCCATCGGCAACCGACTGGGGGTTAAATGGCAGCACACTACTCGTTAGTGTCGCCCAAGTCGACACTAGCGAGATCGTCGTAATCATAACCTTCCTCACTGAAAAGGCCAAGAAACATCCGGTGAGTACAAGTGTACTCATAAGTCTTACACAAATAAAAATAGTTATGCATAAGGGTCATTCAAAGGATGGCTCATATTGGTTTAGTTTTGCGAAAGAGACGCAACAATTTAACATCCTACACATACTAGTTTTTCATGTGCCCATTTAAAATCAGATTTGAAGTAGAAGTAAAACATGTAGTAAAACATTTGGTAATAAACAATTGAATCATACCAAGACCAAAGTGGCAGCCCACTTTGATATACTAAACACATGAACAACCCGTTCATGCCAATACCAAGTTCAACCACAATTTTAATTGAAAGTCTAACAATAGTAACTCCAGAACTCAGCGGTTGTCCATAGCCGTGGACACGGCTATTCGAATAGATTTATACCCTGCGGGGTGTACTACTTACCCACACGACTTGATTAGCCCGTTAGCCTCGGATGCCTCAGAAAATAACATACTTCCTATGGTATGCCACGGTAAATCAAGATATAGTCATTTTCAGCAAGAAAGCCCTATTGAGCAAGTCCCCTTGTGAGATGGTTCCTTACCTAGTACAAGCGTCGATAGCACTTGCTAGGGGCTCACAAGTTATATTGGAAATACCGATGCAATCCAAACAAAAGAATTGGTGCTCCTTGCACACTATAAAGGATTACACCGGCTCCTCAAAGAACATAGGATTTCACGGTCGCTATGCCCCTTACACCACCAAGGACTTAACACAATAAAACTCTCCCCCTACTTAACCATACGGCTCCCAACCCGCGTGTGGCGGACGAGTGTACTTGATTAACGACGTTACCAAAGTTCGGTCCTCAATTGTCGAGACAAGTCCTTCCACAAACCCAATTCGTGCACAAAGACACCATCACTAACCAACACTTGTCGGACCAAATCTCATTAAAAAAATGACAAAGTTTTACTCATAAAACAGCTACAAAGATCTGAAGTATAAACCATAAAATGAGAGTTATGTGTATCCCAAAACCGTCTGGTTATTCCGACGATCGAACTCTAGTATCTAGACTTGCATGGCTAAGCAATTCTATAACCCATAATTCACACATCCTATCTTAAGCATATAGGAGTTGGCATAATTCAAGATTAACCTCAAGCATAGGACATAACTAAACTACACATCACAAAAATATTGACATAATCAAAATAGCATGCAAGCAATTATCATTGCACTATCTTAACCAAAACTGGGATCAAATATGATGCAAAAGAAAGTTCAAATGATGCTTGCCTTGCTGGTACAGTAGCTGCTCACTCTCAGTTGCGTAAGTGTCGATATCAATATGCTCGGGATCTATATAATTATAACATCCAATAAATCTGAGAAAACAACTCAAAAATCAAAATGCTCAAAATGCATGATTTTTCTACAGTAGTTAGATCATGATTTTTGATGAATTTAGGTAAAAGAATTATTCCATTTGGAGTTATGAATCGGAAGTTATGCCATTTTGAATTTCAGTTTCGATATGCTCGTTTTGAGTAATTTAATTATGAGGTGAAAATTTGTAGGGCAGTGGTGAGTACATGGATTACATAGATAAATAGGTAATATTATTATCGGTTAAAAACAGTTGAGTTTGTCCTTTTTGGAGTTTATATGATTTAGTTATGTATTTTCAAAGTTATCAGCCTTTTATAGTGTAACAATAATAGAGTTAAAGATTACATTCTCCCAAAAATAGTTTCTGTGACAGAAGTAATATGGAGACCATTTTTAGAATTAAGTTCACTGAAAATGAAATTATCAAAAGTGGTCTCACTGTTTTTGGAGTTTCCAATAATTACTTATGCATTTTTGAAATTATCAGTCATTTTCTATTGTACAAATAATGGTTTTAATGGATTAATTTCCAATTAATACTCTCTGCTACAGAGACATGTATGAAACCAATTTTTATAGGAAGTCCATTAAGAATGTAAATTTTCAAAAGTGGTTTCACTCATTTTGGAGTTAAAATGAATTAGTTATGTATTTTCAAAGTTATACATATTTTTGATTATGCGATTAACCGATTTCAATTTCATAAAGCATTTACTACTTTTCCTACCGAGGCCTCGCTAGCGCATCCATCGGCCAGCGGGCCCGCCCGTCGTCCGCCAATACGAGGCACGCGCACGTGTAACCTAGGGTTGCGATTGTGAGTCGTTGGATCAAGATCCAACGGTCCACGATCGAAGTGCAATAGGACGGTCGAATGTCTCACAAATCCAACCCGTCCCTTTCGCATCGGCGGTCCGCATTGATTCGGTTCATTTGGTTTTCTTAGCACGTGTTTAATGCCACGGGTCCACGTCGATGAACTTAACCGATCATTTCGACATCAATTAAAGCTAATGATTACGATTAATCGCTAATGGCGTGCTACGATGCTCGCCGGCGTGCGGCACGGCAAGCGCGCGTTACGCCGCTTGCGGCGGCTCGCGGCGCTACGCGCCGCGCGGAGCTCGCCGATGGTCGCGTTAGCTTCGGCAATAGCTGGCGCGGCTAGGGAGGTGGTCACGAGTTGGGGGTGGTGCATGCGGCGGCTTGTCGAGACGAAGCGGCGGGTTATGCGGCAAATGTACAACGCGAAAGGTAAAGCTCGCATGCCCATACAAGCATGTGCCCAAATCCTAAAGGCTACAAGGAGGTCACCTGAGCTAGGAGAGAGCTTGAGGAAACTTGGGGCAGCTGGAGACTTGGTCGGCGCCGGAGAAGAAGAGGATGACGGCGCGGTTTTGCGAGTAGAGGAGCCCCTGAGCAAAACCAACTCAAGTGAGTGCTCGGGATAGCTTGAAGGTCATACTAGGAAGCTGTAAGAGCAAGGGATTGAGGAAGGGCTCACCGGAGCAAGGTGGGAGAGGAAGAGTTGCTCGAGGTCCAGAAATGATCCAATCTCCTAATACACGCACACCTGTCAGGCATTGTTCAAATAAAGTGAGGGGTTTTGGTTAGAAAGGCAAGGCATGCGGTGTGACGCGTGGAGGGAGGATAATTACCTCTCGGACACGAAGAAGACACGAGGTGTCCTTGGAGCGTGCTCTGTGCCGAGCTGAAACACGACGATGGGCGTGATGCTACAAACAAAAGCAAGAGTTCGATTGAGCAACAATGGAAATGCCAACGAACATGGAACGGAGGAGCACCACCCGGTGGAAGCTTACCTAAGTAGAAACCGAGAGAAAGCCTCCCTCTCCTCTGTCAACCGAGGAGAAGTGAGGGGGAAAGGAGGGGTGCCGAGGGGTGTTATCTTTGGGAGGATGGCGGGATCGGAGCGGCGTGAAGTGAGGAGCTCGGGAATGGCTGCATGCGGCGGTGGCTAACGAGGTGACGGAGCCGCAGCGGAAGCGGCGGCGGCGGCGGCCGCGTGGCGGTGTGTTACGAGCGACGCGACGGGAGGGAGGCAGCGGATCGACAATACGGTCCCACCGATCGGCGTCCTCGTTAGCGCGGCCGGAGATGAGGTCCAATCTTTGGTCGTCGATCCGGATCAAGGGCCGAGTTCAAGGAGGTTAAGTGGCGCGGGGCGAAGGTGTACGCATCTCGTGTGAGCTCCCATCGGACGGCTCAAATGAGGTGCGTTTAGGAGGTTGGGCTGAGTCCGGTGCCGAGTCGGACTCAGTCCGAGAATAGTACTAGGTCGAGGTTTAGGTTTAGAGTTGGTGAAATTAAAGAATCGAGACTTCTACTTTGACCAGTGCTTAAAAATGGAAATAAATTTCGTAAAATCATGAAATAATTTGTGGGGTTCCTGGGATAACCTAGTGTCTATAAAAATTATTGAACCCTACTGTTCATGATATATTTTGTGATATATAAATTCAAACATGTTGTATGTCTATGAATGTTGTTTGAATTTTAGTTAGGTTCAAAATAGTCCCAAAATTCTGGAAAAATTATATTAATTCATGAAAATTAATGTAGTATTTAAATAAATTGGTTCCAGATCATGATCACAAACTTTTATCACTGTTTTGAATTGAAGCGTGAATTTTGATGTGTATATCCACCTCAAATTAGATTTTCCAAGTACAATATATTATGAAATGATTTGAATTTGATAATGCATGTCAGTGAAATACATATTAATCCAATTTAATTAGTTGGGGCTGTGACAGGGATTCTTGATTGGAGCTGAGCTAACCATAGCCCAAAGTCGTATCTCTTTGGTTAATAAGATCCAAAGGTTTATCGATCCCAAAGTGCAGATCCATAATAGACATATAGAGATTATTATCGCCAAGTAACATCAAAAGTGCGGGTTTAGAAGATGGAATGTCTAATGTTTTTCACAGGGAATTAATCGGACTATTACGAGCGAGCAGCGGGGCGAGCTTTGGATGAATCGGTCTATTATCGGGCAATCTTATTGGGAATAACAAGGGCTTCCTGAATACCCAAAGTTTCATATCGAAGCAAGTTTTCAAGAAAGCGCTCGAGTTTTAGCAAAAGCGCCTCTACAGTCGTATTGATTGGTTGAAAGGCACGAAAGCGTAGTTAGGGGATTATACTGTTGGTGCCGGATTCCAAAAATTTGTGCATCATTCCCACAAGACAAGAACCTTTATTTGAAATTCAAAAAAATCTATTCGCGTCGGAAATGAGAGATATTTTGTTTCTCCATACGAATTAGTTTCTTGATTACGATGTAACAAACAATTTCTATGAGACATCGAACCCCATTTATACGATTTAAGGATACATAAAGCGATTTTTATTTAAACTAGACTTTTGACCTTAGAACACTAACAGTCGATTTTGATTTTTATTTTAATAAGTAAAAGAAGTCGATTAATTCATTAAGGTTACGTTTATACCATGTATCAATAGCCAATTCTCAGTGGAAGGTTACATCGGAACAATTATTATTTATTTCAAGCTATTTCGGCTCTTTCTTAATTTTCAAAAAAAAAAAGAAAAAAATTCCGTAATGGAATGGTAGGATGAAAAAAAAAGAAAAAATCAAAAGGAAGTGTGGAAAAAATGACAAGAAGATATTGGAACATCAATTTGAAAGAGATGATAGAAGCGGGAGTTCATTTTGGTCATGGTATTAAGAAATGGAATCCTAAAATGGCCCCTTACATCTCGGCAAAGCGTAAAGGTACTCATATTACAAATCTCGCTAGAACGGCTCGTTTTTATCGAAGCTTGTGATTTAGTTTTGATGCAGACAAGTCGGGAAAAAGCTTTTTAATTGTTGGTACCAAAAAAGCGTGATTTAGTAGCATCAGTGCAATAAGGGCTCGGTGTCATTATGTTAATAAAAAGTGGTTTAGTGGTATGTTAACGAATTGGTCGATTACGAAAACTAGACTTTCTCAATTTAGAGACTTAAGAGCAGAAGAAAAGATGGGAAAATTCCACCATCTCCCAAAAAGAGATGTGGCAATCTTGAAGAGAAAATTATCTACCTTGCAAAGATATCTCGGCGGGATCAAATATATGACGAGGTTGCCGGACATTGTGATCGTCATCGATCAGCAAAAAGAATATATAGCTCTTGAGAATGTGCCATTTTGGGGATTCCTACTATTTCTTTAGTCGATACAAATTGTGACCCGGATCTACAAAATATATCGATTCCGATAACGATGACACTATGACTTCAATTCGATTGATTCTTAACAAATTAGTATTTGCAATTTGTGAGGCCATTCTCTCTATATAAGAAATCGTTGATTAAGAAGAATAGTTCATTCTTGGGTAGCTGCGTAGATTTATGGGATCACTTACTATTCTTTTTGTTTTGCATAGATAAAAGAAGGGAATATTGATATATATTAGAGGTATTGATATATATTATCATCGATGTGATTTCTTGGTATCCTAAATATAAGATTAATACTTCAAGTTCTTGAGTTGAGAAAGAGATGGTTGAATCAAAAGAATTCCTTTTTGAAGTTCAATTTTATCAGAGGACAATATGAATATTATACCATGTTCCGTTAAAACACTCAAGGGTTATATGATATATCGGGTGTAGAAGTAGGCCAACACTTCTATTGGCAAATAGGAGGTTTCAAATTCATGCCCATGTACTCATCACTTCTTGGGTCGTAATTACTATCTTGCTAGGTTCGATTATCATAGCTGTTGAATCCACAAACCATCCCGACCGACGGTCGGAATTTCTTCGAATATGTGCTTGAGTTTATTCGAGACTTGAGCAAAACTCAGATTGGAGAAGAATATGGTCCCTGGTTCCCTTTATTGGAACTATGTTCCTTTTATTTTTGTTTGAATTGGTGGTGCTCTTTTACCTTGGAAAATTATACGATTACCCCATGGGAATTAGCAGGACCCACGAATGATATAAATACTCTTTGTTGCTTTAGCTTTACTCACATCGATGGCATATTTTTATGCGGGTCTTAGCAAAAAGGATTGAGTTATTTGAGAAATATATTAAACCAACTCCAATTCTTTTACCTATTAACATCTTAGAAGATTTCACAAAACCCTTATCGCTTAGTTTTCGACTTTTCGGAAATATATTAGCCGATGAATTAGTAGTTGTTGTTCTTGTTTCTTTAGTACCTTTAGTGGTTCCTATACCTGTGATGTTCCTTGGATTATTTACAAGCGGCATTCAAGCTCTTATTTTTGCAACTTTAGCTGCGGCTTATATAGGCGAATCTATGGAGGGTCATCATTGACTATTTTTTGAAATAGTCTTTTTTTAGGTTAGCTCAATTCATGCATGGTTCCAAATAATCCGCTTAGTTGGAAAACTAAATAGTTAGAAATGCGTATGAATATACAACCTAGAGTTGTAGGAGAGAGAATAGACTATATTACGGAATTGTCAAAGTATATATGCATTAAGGGGGAGTCGAGCTAGATCTATATCCTTAATGTCTATAAGTCCATCATCTTTTGTGCGGGTTTTAAGGAATGATTTTAGAATCCGATTCATCAATAGAAAATGAGAAAATACGCAAAATAGAAGAAACAAATGTATATGGGATATTATATATTCCTAAGTTAGATTCATTATCTAATCCGATATATCAATTCCTCTATATGGAATTGGATTCCATATCGATTCTATCACGACATATTGTTATCAATTGTATATCTTGATTTATTTCCTATTGGATTTGGATTAGGTCGATTTCAATAGGGTTCTTCCTCTATTTTGTCTTTTATTATGGATTAGATGATAGGGAAAAATAGGAACCCAAGGATATCAAGAGTAAAGAAAGAAGAATGGAATGAAAGAGTGGTTGGTTGGAAAGAAAGAGAAATAGAATAATGAGAATCATATGGATTTACACAAACCTCTAATGATTAGAAACTAAAATGAGATCTCAAGTAGTTCGGACAATTGATTATCATTTCAATTTGTACTTTTAGTTACTTCTCCCAATAGAGCTTAGAAGTAAGAATTTCTTGGTTGATTGTATCCTTAACCATTTGTTTTTTTACACGAGGAACTCACCATGAATCCACTAATTCTTCTGCTGCTTAGTTATTCTTCTTTGGATTGGCGTAGGGCTTGCTTCTATTGGGCACAGAGTTGGTCAAGGTACTGCTGCAGGACAAGGTGTAGAAGGTATTGCGAGGCGACCCGAAGCGAGAAGGTAAAATCGAGTACTTTATTGCTTAGTCTAGCTTTTATGGAAGCTTTAACAATTTATGGACTAGTTGTGGCACTAGCGCTTTTATTTGCGAACCCTTTTGTTTAATCCTAAAAGAAAATGAGTCCTTTAGATTAGATAATTTTTCGTTTTTAGTAAATTGGTATTTGCTTCGCAATTCCAATTATATCAATACTTTACTCCTATTTATTACTCTGGAATTACCTATTTATCGGACAGACAATACCCCACCCAGGAAGGGCTGATTTGAGGACGATCAATTTAGAGGATATGCTCGCTTCTTCCTTCCGTCCTTAGTTTAGGACGGTGGAAAGTCTTTTCCTTTTATTTTAGGAATTTTGGAACATTTCAACAAAGGAGTCTTTCACGAGTCAAACGAGACCTAAGACTTAATCTAAAAGAAATTATTAGATTGAATCTATTTGCATTAAAAAAATTACATTAAAAACCGATCAAAAAGGCGGCGAAGTAAGTGATCGAAAAACTTTGCTCTTTGTTCATCCTATCTATAAGAGGAGAGCATATGAAAAATGTAACCCATTCTTTCGTTTTTAGCTCATGGCCATCATTTGGGAGTTTGGGCTTATACTGATATTTTAGCAACAAATCCAATAAATCTAAGTGTAGTCCTTGGTGTATTGATCTTTTTTGGAAAGGGAGTGTGTGCGAGTTGTTTATTTCAAGAATAGATTGGATCTATCATTGCACTTTAAAATATTTTTAGTATTTTTGGATAAATAAGAAAAAGGTGCACGATCTCGATTTAATTACTACGAATAAATTGAAATCATATTTAAGAACCATAGCATTTCGTGATTCATTGGTAAATCTACTTTGATTCTCTATGGACCAATAATGTGAGACCATTAACACGGTTAAAGCTAAAGCGCTTGATGTCCAGGCAAAAAGGGTACTCTTTCTACAACTATATTAGTATTAGTACAGAAATGCTTTAAGCGGAAATAGCTAATGTAGAATTTATCGATATAAAACACTCATATCGATAAAATGGTTTGAACTATTTACTAGAAGGGCACCCTGCCCTTTTTTATCCAATGCCGAATCGACGACCTATGTATAAAATAAAAAAAAGAGAAATTTTTTGGATTTGAAGAAAAAAAAAGAATTCTATCAATTTTCATTTTCCATTTATTTAGTTAGTTTTTCTTAATGAAATTGAAATTATTAACTAAAGGGCAAATACAAATAAAGAAACAACTTTGCTGACCATGATAGATTTTTATCTAGGCGGAAGAGTCCTCTTAATATTTATCTAGTCTTATATTCTTAATATGGGTTTCGGTATATTGAAATATAAACAGAAAAGAGAAGATAGAGGATAGGCTCATTACATAAAAAAAAAGATATGGAAATAGCCATAGCAAAAAAAGAAAAAAAAAGGAGCGTGAGAGCCAAATGAATCGAAAGATTCATGTTTGGTTCGGGAAGAGATCATAAAAATTGTAAACTTAATAGCAAGATAATCTACTTTCATTAAAAGATTTATTAGATAATCGAAAACAGAGAATCTTGAGTACTATTCGAAATTCGGAAGAATTGCGTAGAGGGACCATTGAGCAGCTCGAAAAAGCTCGGGTTCGATTACAGAAAGTCGAACTAGAAGCGGATGAACGAGAAAAAGCAAATTTGATTAATGCTACTTCTATTAGTTTGGAACAATTAGAAAAGTCTAAAAATGAAATCCTTTATTTTGAAAAACAAAGGGCGATGAATCAGTTCCGACAACGGGTTTTCCAACGAGTGTACAAGGAGCTATAGGAACTCGAATAGTTGTTTGAATACTGAGTTACATTTCCGCATGCGATTAGTGCTAATATTGGCATTCTAGGGGCCATAGAATCAAAGAAATAATTAAATTAATTAGACCTTGAACTTCTACTTTCGTTTAGAATTTAGGCATTATTTTCCCCTTGCTTAGAAAAAGAGTCAAGAAACACTAATGGCAACCCTTGAGTCGACGAAATTCATAAAATTCTCATGACGTATTGAGCAGTATAATAGGAAAGTAGGGATTGAGAATATCGGTCGCGTAATTCAAGTGGGGATGGGATTGCTCGTATTATAGGTCTTGGTGGAATAATGTCGGGTGAATTAGTCGAATTTGCGAGAAGGGACTAGGGTATTGCTCGAATTTGGAATCCAAAAATGTTGGGATTGTATTAATGGGCGATGGGTTGATGATACAAGAGGAAGTTTTGTAAAAGCAACAGGAAGAATTGCTCGATACCCGTGGCGAGGCTTACTTGGGTCGTGTTATAAATGCTCGGCTAAACCTATTGATGGGAGAGGCGAAATTGTAGCCGAATCTCGCTTAATTGAATCTCTGCTCGGGTATAATTTCCGGGCGTTAGTATATGAACCCCTTCAAACAGGGCTTATTGCTATCGATTCGATGATCCCCATAGGCGCGGTCGTGAGTTAATTATTGGGGACAGACGGTGGCAAAACAGTGGTAGCTACAGATACAATTCTCAATCAAAAAGGGCAAGATGTAATATGTGTTTATGTAGCTATCGGTCAAAGAGCATCCTCAGTGGCTCAAGTAGTAACTACTTTCCATGAAGAGGGCCATGGAATACACTATTGTAGTAGCTGAAATGGCGGATTCACTGCTACATTACAATACCTCGCCCCTTATACGGGAGCATACAGGTGAGTATTTTATGTATCGCGACGGCATACTTTAATAATTTATGATGATCTCTCCAAACAAGCACAAGCTTATCGCCAAATGTCCCTTCTATTAAGAAGACCCCGGCGCGAAGCTTATCCGAGGATGTTTTTATTTGCATTCACGGCTTTTAGAAAGAGCGCTAAATTAAGTTCTCTTTTAGGCGAAGGAAGTATGACCGCTTTACCAATAGTTGAGACTCAATGCAGGCGTTTCCGCCTATATTCCTACTAATGTAATCTCCATTACGGATGGACAAATGTTCTTATCCGCGGATCTATTTAATGACGAATTCGACCTGCTATTAATGTGGGTATTTGTTTCGAGTAGGATCCGCGGCTCAAATTAAAGCCATGAAACAAGTGGTGGCAAATCAAAATTGGAACTAGCTCAATTCGCGAATTACAAGCCTTTGCACAATTCGCCTCTGCTCTCGATAAAACAAGTCGAAATCAATTGGCAAGGGTCGACGATTACGAATTGCTTAAACAATCCCAATCAAACCCTCTCTCGGTGGAAGAGCGGATAGCTACTATTTATCTGGAACGAGAGGATATCTTGATTCGTTAGAAATTGGGCAGTAAAGAAATTTACGGATGAGTTACGTAAACACCTAAAAGATCTGAAACCTCAATTCCAGAAATTATATCTTCTAGCAAGACATTCACCGAGCAAGCGGAAATCCTTTTGAAGGAAGCTATTCAGAACAGCTCGAAGGGTTTTCCTTCAGGAACAAACATAAATTTTGCATGTCTACTCTTGTTAGTAGAAGAGGAATCGTTGAGAAAGATTTTCATTTGAATCATGCAAAAAGTTTTCTTAGTTTTAGTATAGTTATTTAAAGAATAGATAGAAATAAGATTGCGTCAATAGGATTTGAACCTATACCAAAGGTTTAGAAGACCTCTGTCCTATCCATTAGACAATGGGCGCTTTTCTTTCATATTTTCTTCTTTCTTTTGTTTTTTCTCTTGTTCGATAAAAACTCTTAGACCAAAACTCTTTTAGGAAAGAAAAATAAATCCATATACAAATGGATGATGCATATATCATAAAGAAGGAATATGGAGCGGGTAGTGGGAATCGAACCCGCAACCCCAAGGTTATGAGCCTTGTGAGCTACCAAGCACTCTATCCTCTTAAACTAAGAAGCGGGAACTAGTGGATAAAAGGGGGTTGGATCGCCCCTCTACCATATCTATACAAATAGAATAGTCCATTTATACGAGAATGGTAAAGAGGGCTCTTCTACGATCATCCATTCTAGAAATCCATACAAATATGAAAGAAAGGGTATTTTATCCTTACCAAGCTGGATCTTGTTGCACCGGTAACAAACATGCATAAACCATTTCTCGAAGTATGTGTGCGGATAGTCCAAAGTCTCGATAGTTAGCTCTAGGTCTTCGGTCAAAAACAACGTCGATGAAGGCGTGTAGGTGCACTATTACGTGGTAGGGATTGCAATTTTTCTCGCATTTTCGTTTTCACTCAAACTCAAGGAAACTTTGCTTCTTATCTTTTTTGAAGATCGGCGAATCAAATGATATTTACATTCTAATTTACTGCGCTTCTTCTCCCTCTGAATCAAACTTTTTGCCATAATGTGCCGTTCCTATTATTACCAAGTATATGGTTCTAATCCTAGATGGAAAAATAAATAGAAAAAGAAATCTAAGAAGGTGGATCCTCCTCTCCATCAAGAGTAATGAACTAGGTCTTTGATGCAGTACAAAAAAACAAAAAACTAACTAAATTAACCAAACTTGCACGATGTTGAGGCAATCAAGAAAGCTGCATAAGTGAATATATAACCCACGGAAAAGTGGGCTAATCCAACCAATCTTGCTTGCACAATGGAAAGAGCCACGGGCTTATCTCTCGGTAATTAAATTAGCCAAGGTGTGCGTTCATGAGCCCATGCTAAAGTCTCAATTAATTCTGCCAATATCCACGCCAGAAATTAAGAACATAAATCGATAGCCCAAACAAGATGTCCAAATAATCCCAAAGGATTATATCCATTGATAAGTTGTGAAGAGTTTAACCATAGGTAATCTCTTAACCATCCCATCAAATAAGAGGAGGATTCATTAAATTGTGAAGCGTTGCCTGCCATAATGTGATGTGTTTCAATGCCAATAAAAAGTAACCCATCAATGGTATTTAACATCGAGCGCCAAATAAAGCGCGTCCCAGCGAAATATCACAAGTCTGCGGCATACAGGCGTCACAAGAAAACTATACCCAAAATCCTTTTATCGGCATTAATTTGGAACCGCGTGCATCTAAAGCACCCTTTACTAAAATCAATGTAGTTGTATGCAAACCTAGAGCAATAGCATGATGAACCAAGAAATCTCCGGTCCTATTGTTAAGAAAAGAAATTACTATTCTCATTATGACATTCAACCATCAGGGCAACCATAGGGTTCGACACGCATTGAAAGCGGGCCGCTCGTTGAAGATAAGAGTATATCGAACCCATATGTTGTCTTACCATGAGCAGATTGTATCCATTGGGCAAATATAGGTTCGATCAAGATTTGCTTTTACGAGTACCAAAAGCAAGCATGGCGTCGTTATGAACATAAAGGCCCAAGGTATGGAATCCTAGGAAGAGGCTAGCCCAACTTAAATGAGATATGATAGCTTCTTTATGGTCTAACATTCTTGCCAATACATTATCCTCATTACATTAGGATTGTAATCCTAATGAAAAAATAGCTCCATGAGCAAAAGCCCTGTCATGATGAACCTGCAATATATTGGTGATGAGTATATAAAGCGGCTTGAGTGGTAAAGTCTTGTGCTATGAATGCATAAGCGGTAAAGAGTACATATGTTGAGCTACTAAGGAAGTAATAACCCTAAAGAAGCTAGAGCAAGACCTAATTGAAAATGAATCGAATTATTGATTGTGTCGTAAAGGCCCTTATGCCGCGCCTAATCGACCCAGGAGGAGTATGTACTTCTAAAAGATCTTTGATACTATGCCCAATTCGAAGTTAGTTCGATACATATGACCGGCAATGAGAAAAATAAATGCAATAGCTAAATGATGGTGAGCAATATCGGTCGACCACAAACTTTGTGTTTGTGGATGGAATCCCCAAGAGGAGTTAGAATGGCGATTCCGGCTCCTTGGCGGTACCAAATAAATGATTACTCGAATCGGGGTTTTGGGCATAAAGATTCCATGACACGTCGAAGGGTCCCAACCCACAGGGATAGGGTAATACATCTAAGAAATTATTCCATCGAGCGTACTCCCCGGATCGGGAATAGCGACATGAACTAAATGTCTGTCCAAGCCAAAGAACTTACCGAAAAGTCGACAAATGATGATTGAGGCGAGATTCGCGTTTTGAACCACGAAGGCTTGGTTTCCATTTGGGTTGTAGATGTAACCAACCCCTATTAAGGATAGCGTGAAAGAAATAATAGAAAGCGAGCTCGGTATAAAGATCTCCATTGGTGCGTAATCCAATTGTATACCACCAGATAAACCCGAATAGGCGATATTCACTGGATGGCGGCACCTCCTCGAGTAAAGGCTTCCACGGGTTGACCAAAATGAGGATCCCAAATCTCATGAGCAATAGGCCTTACGTGTAAAGGATCCTGTATCCATGATTCAAAATTTCCTTGCCAAGCTACATGAAGCAGATTTCGGATGTCCATAGAAAGATTATTGCTAAGCGCCCAAAGTGAGAAGCAAAAATGTTCGATAAAGGCGTTCCTCGGTAATATCATCATGACTTTCGAAATCATGTGCGGTAGCAATACCAAACCAAATCGACGAGTAGTGGGGTCTGAGCTAAGCCTTGGCTAAACACAGAAATCTTAATTCCATAATGCCTTTCAAATCCTCCTAGCCACTATCCTCTGCAATAATTCTCGCTAAGAAGAATGCCCATGTTGTGGCAATTCCACCGAGAAGGTAATGGGTTACTCCTACAGCCGTCCTTGTATAACGCTCAAGGCTCTAGGTGAGTAGTAGGAGCAACTTTTAATTTGTTATGAGCCCAAGCGATAGATTCAATGAGTTCTTGCCAATAACCACGGCATTGAATAAAAACATTAAATGAAGGCCGGACAAAATGAGCACCTAAGAAAAAAGACCATATGCGGATAATGAAGAACCATAAAGTGAATTACTTGGGATGCTGTGCCCACAAGAAATCTCGGAGCCACCCATTAATCGTAATGGAACTCGTGCAAAGTTTCCCCACGTGATATGAGTTACCATCCCTTCATCGCATAGTACCCCAAACATCCATTGCATTTTCCAAGCTGAAATGGAAAATGACTACGAAATTGCATTGTACATCGAATAGACCTAAGAAAACATGATCCCGGCGGATACTTGACATGTTCCCCTCTCCCGGCCCATCGCAAGCGAAAACCAAGATTTGCTTTATCGGGTATCAAGCGGGAGCTGCGAGCAAATAAAACACCTTTCAAAAGTATTAATCTGATCACATGGATGGTAAATGCGTGAATGTGATGGACTAAAAATCTGCGGTTCCTAATGGAATGGGTAACAAAGCTACTTTGCGCCTCTGCTACTAACTCGCCACCTCCCACGTTAAGTTGGTACTTGTTGTTGCACGGGAGTATTCGCGGCGCATTAGCATGGATATTTTGTACCCATTGAGCAAAGATGGGTTGTAATTGTATGGCGGTATCCGAAAACATATCTTGGGGCGGCCTAAAGCACTCATGGTATCATTATGAATGTACAAGCCAAAGCGCGAAAACCTAGAAATATACATACCCGTTAAGGTGGGATATGATTGCATCGCGGTGTCTAAGGGCGCGATCTAATAGATCGTTGTATCGAGTAGTTGGATCATAGTCTCTTACCATAAAAATGGTGCATGTGCGGCAGCACGACTATTAGAAATCCGCCAATCCACATGTGGTGTGTGAACAAGGAAAGTTGTGTACCATAGTCGGTAGCTAGGTATGGATAGGGGGCATAGAGTACATATGATGAGCTACAACAATGGTTGTAGAGCCTAGCATAGCTAGGTTAAGAGATAATTGAGCGTGCCATGGCGTTGTTAGGATTTCATAGAGACCCTTATGGCCTTGTCACGTAAATGGGCCCTTATGAGCTTCCAAAATATCTTTAAGTCCATGACCAATACCCAGTTGGTCCTATACATATGACTGCGATCGGAAAAGAATAGCAATAGCTAAATGATGGTGCGCAATATCGCTCAACCATAGACCTCGGTTATTGGGTCTAGTCCTCAAAACTTCGAAATTCTGCGTATTTGGACCAATTCAAGGTGAAAAGGGGTTGCTCCTTGGCAAAACTAGGATAAAGTTGAGCCAAAGGTCGCGATTCAAGATAAATTCATGAGGAAGTGGTATCTCTTTAGGATCAACCCAGCGTCAAGAAATTGGTTAATTGGTAAAGATACATGGATTTGGTGTCCCCCCAAGAAAGAGACCCAAGTCCTAATAACCTGCTAAGTGGTGATTCAACATGGATTCTACATCTTGGAACCGAGGCCAATTTGGGAGCGGCCTTGTGATAATGGAACCAACCGACAAAAAGCATTAACGATGCAAAAATCAATGCACCGATTGCGGTACAATAGAGTTGTAATTCATTAGTTATTCGGATGCTCGCTTAAAGTGAAAAAACCCGGAGGTTATTTGGATTCCTCGGAAACCCCGCCTACATCACCATTCAATATTTCTTGCCCTACTATTGGCCAAACTACACGAGCACTTGGGTCTAATGTGAGTAGGATCACTTAGCCATGCTTCATAATTGGAAAAACGGGCACCATGGAAGTACATGCCACTCAACCAAAGAAAAATAATGGAGAGTTGACCGAAATGAGCACTAAAGACTTTTAGAGATCTCCTCCAAATCACCGAGTATGACTATCGAAATCGTGAGCATCGGCATGTAGGTTCGAGATCCAAGTGGTAGTATCGGGGCCCTTAGCTATTGTTCTTGAGAAATGGCGGGTTTGGCCCATTCCTCAAAAGATGTTTTCTGAGATCCTATCACAACAATTTTTACTTAGTTCCGTGACGAATAATCATTAAGTCCTCCTCTTTCGGACAAGACATACAAAGAGACTCATAAGTGTCTTTTTAGTGAACCTTTGAAATATAGATATTATGATTAGTCCTTTTCTTTACTATCTACCATCTACCGTCCTTCTACTTTTTTTAGTTATTCACTGGAGCAATTATATATTGAAGTCAATCGAGGCAAGTGTTCGGATCTATTATGACATAAGGATTAGGTGCCTAGACTAGCACGGAAAGGCATTTGTTGTAAGAGAACTTCGGCAAGCGGTAGGCACTTCTCCTTGAGGCCTTGTATGGCGCGATGTAGAACAGTTGAGCTGGTGGCGGTGAAAGCGGTTCTTTGGCCCGAATTCCATCAATGAGTGAAAGTCAAGTGCGATTGATTCGTGAGCACTTGCGCGTGCTTCGATTCGAGTAGAAGAGCTATGCGGTCGGCGTCGTCGTGGTGAGTTTCGGCCAATGACTTTGTGTATCTCAAAGTCTCACCTTTGAAGGACATCGTCGTTTGATTGTCAAGAACAAGCGGCTCCTCGATATGTCGGGTCGTATCGCATCATCAAGAAAGTGGGAGCTGTTGCATACAAGTTAAAATTGCCGGCTACACTTGAAGGAGTGCATGGTGTTTTCCATGTGTCACAATTGAGAAGTGCCTTCGTGTTCTGTGGAGGAAACGCCATTGGAAAATATCGATGTGCAAGAAGATCTGTCTTATCATGGCGTCCGTCAGTATCCTCGAAGAAGTGAATGAAGAGCGAGGAACCGTGTGATCAAGTTCCTCAAAGTTCGATGGTCGAATCACTCAGAGGCGAAGCCACTTGGTAGCGAAAGATCGTCTCGTCGAGACTACAGTCCTTCTTCTCCCGATGATCGAATCTCGGGCGAGATTCTGTAAGAGGAGATTTGTAACAGACCCTAGCCTAGGGTTTGTATTTCAAATGTAAGATTTTGAGGAGGAATAAAAACTTTTGCTGCCTCATGAAATCATTTGAAAGTTTCTACAATTTTCCATAGCAATTTCAATTTTTAGAATTTAATTATTGTGAATGGAAATTGTTGTCAACAAATTCTTAGTCTTCAAACTTGTGATCATCCTCTAGGAATATTTTCCTATCATCTTGATCATCCTATCTACCTCCTGAATTATTTCGCAATTTTTAGATTTTATTTGCTATTTCAAAAGCCCAAGTCAAACCAGTTTAGAAATCTGGTCAAACTTCTATACAGCAGCTTGTGAATTTTATTGGGAGACATCTAGTGCATTAAAACTCCTGGAAAAATTTCACAAGGTTTTCATCTGTCCCTGTAAGCTCCCATAAAAATTTCAGAATTTTTGGAGCTCAGGATCTACCTCTAAAAATTCCTCAAACCTTTTCTGTCTTTCTAATTCAAATCTGGAATCACTGTTCCTCAGGCTCGGACGTAACCTCTGGCTCAAGTCCGACCGCACCTAAATGGCTCGGTCGCACCGCCTAGCTGCACCGCGCGTGCCCGATCGTTGCCAATCGTCCGATGCAAATCGCACGGTCCTCATTGCTTGTCGCGTCGACCTGTCCGAATGCATACATTGATCTCAGCCGTCCATCCTAGATCCAACGGTCGATACATTCTTGATCGAGTCTAACCAACTATTCGCGCAGCACCAGACTCCGGTTCACGCCGCTTTGCTTCTGTCGCTGACGAGTGGGCCCCACTTGTCAGCATCGTCCTCGTCTTCTCCGCGTCTCACGAATCTCGTTGCGATCGCATGCGCCACGTACCTCGTCAGCTGCCACCTTTTGCCATCGTGTCGGTGGGAGGCATCGCGCGACTTCATAAAGCCCCGAGCTCACCCACTTTTTCTCCTTGCTTCCTCGTGCTTTCTCGCCCGTTTCTTTGTCTCGGCGGAGTTGAAGCGAGCGGCGCCGCCGTGTTAGTGCCTCTCTCGAGCCCGCGACCGTACCATCGTGATCCACTCTCCTCGCCGCACCCATTTTGCCCATCCCGGGTCCTTGTCGTCCTGGGAATCGCCAGGGGCAGTGTCGTCGTCTCCGCTTCCGGTGATCTCAGCCCCGCGAGCTTGCTGGTGCTCTGGTGAGTCTCTAGCCTCGTCACTTGGTCCCTCGTGATCGCAATCCTCCTCTGAGTCTAACGGTGGGCTCGTTTCTGTCTTTCGTGCATCGTGGAGGGCGTGCGGGTGTTTCTTCCTCGCGCACGGTGATCCGCCGCCATGGCAATTCCGGCCGCCTCGGACCTTCTTCTTCGACATTATCGGGTGCTTATTGCTCCTAGGATCAAGGCGGAGCTGAGGCTCACTTACCGAAGTCTTCTAGAAGCCTGTAGCGTCCTCGCCGTGGGAGCCGTGTCTTCTTCTCGCCTCCGTTCGCCGCCCCGACTCACCGCGGCATCCTCGTGGTCGGTCGCCGTCATCGAGTTCGCGAGTCGTGGTGAACACAGTAGGTATAACCCTTTTCCCGAGACCTCTGGTTAGCTAGATCGATTCTTGCGCGCGCGCGCCGTCCCGTGAGCGCGGTGAGCCGCGGTGTCGGTTAGCAAGCTCTAATCCCTGTTTAGTGAGTCGCTGCCATGTGGGTCCATGCTGTCAGTTAAGGTTTGCGTAACTTTGGTATCGTTTTCTCTGTTGGGAGCGTATTTCTCGAAGTGTATGTTAGGATTACGTTTTGGGCGGGCGGAGATGTATTCACAAAATCGCCTTCGGCGTCGCCGTTAGCGTGGTGAGTCAAGTTGACACAGTCGCCCGTTTCTCATGTGAACCCATTATCGATGGTATGGCTAGCTGGTTGTCGGTAGGAAAAGGTTTAAATGTTTTAGTATTTATGAAATGGATTTCTGATACACTATTAATTCATTTAAACTTAGAAAATTCATAACTAATTCAATTTTTCTCCAAATTGCATGAAACCGATCTTTATTAATTTTAATTTTAAATGTATTATTTACTAAAATTGTTTTCACCATGTCTCTGTTAGCAAAAATCTGTTAATTGATTAAATGATGTATTATGCATTTCCTAGAATTAGAAAATTCATATCTTTTTCAATAATTGTCCAAATCCAGTAAATCCAATTCTGTAAATTTTCATTTTTAGTGCTCTAATTATCAGGATAGATTTTAGGTACTGTTTCATTCATGAAAATTTGTTAAGTAATTAACTAGTGTTTTGATGTGTTTTTAGCTTAGAAAATTCATAGAAAATTCTTAATAACTTAAAATGAATTGTTCTTTGTTTCTAAAATTTTGTTATATCATGCTTAGGTTGCTGTGTGAGTTTTGGTATGTTTTGTTATTGTTGTATGTTTGAGTTTTGTCGGTGTTATTCGCTCTTATTATTTGTTATCGTCCTATCGTTGAAGCCGATATTTGCGGTAACCACGAGCGACCATCGCAACAAATTGAGCAACGGCGAACGAAGCGGTTTGATCATGTTAATCCCGGTATTTTAAAGTCTAATATTTTGTTTAATTTGTATGTATGCATCGCTTAATTTGTGTTAAATTGATTAGTTAAATCCTGTAGGCGCATATCACGTAGGTGAAATATTGATCTCTACTACGAGCCTAGGTTATTTCTTTGTGATTAGAGTTATTGGATGAACTCTCATCACTTAGTAGTTCTGGCGTCCGGTTGCTTAGCCATGCTTAGTTTCCGGTAGAATTGGGCGATCATCGACTTAGTCGATGATCTTGATCTATAAAATTATTATTATTCTTATGTTTCAACTTATGCTATGTTAATTGCAAAACTAAAATTGAAAACAAAAGCGATTTAGGCGGGCACATTGGTAAGATTGGTGTGATCTGTTGGGTGTGGTGGAAAGGTGCAGGTCAGTGGGACCGAACATCTTGTGAGTGAATTTTTATCCAGGCATTTGGCGTGCTAACCACACTAGAGTATATGGGACCTCTCTTGACCTAGTACTTTGGCGTGTATTGGCTCGGGTCGCGGGAGGTCGCGGGAGGGATGGTGTTGGGAGCATGGTAGTTGTCAAAAGCTTTACCACGAGTGGGTAGTTGTCTTTTCGGCTTTACCATGTAGCGTATGGATTTCTATCCATCTGAGCGGCTCGTAGTTAATACACAATATTGGAAGCAGATCTCGTAGGACTTAGTTGTGCGGCATACCTTGGAGTGTGCTTTGGCAAAGGCGATGCGAAGTGTGGAGTGCGATGGTACACCTGCGAGGTTTAAAAACTATTCGAATAGCCTCGTCTAGGTGATGGACACGCTTGGGTAAGCTTTTCAAGAGTTAGACTACAACCTTTTAACTAAAAATTGGCGGGTGAGTGCGAATGCGGGATTAGTGCTATTGTTAATGGTGACTATTGGGATAGTCACTTCTAGGTTGTTTACCTTTACTCTTTTGTTATTATTATCCTTCTTGTTATTTCAATTAAAATGAATTGCAAACTTGCCTTTAATTGTATTACATTATTGCAAATAAAGTTGGCTTTTGCAAATAGAACATATGACCTCCACGAGATAAGTGCATGTAGCATATGAGCAGTTTGCTAGTTCACGTCGGTCTTGCGGGTACAAAGACAATCTTTGTACTCGGTGCTTTGCTTAATGTTTTTGTTGCGAGAGGAAGAAGGTGAGCCCCAAGGGTCTCATACGTGAGTGTGTTGCCGTTTAAGTGGCGGCGACTAGGCTTGGCGGTCGGTCGGATGCCTTGTGGGTTTAAGGCACGATTGGCTTTGTTTATAGCCATCTTATGGCGCTTTTGCTTCATTGTCTTTCTTTGTTATTCGTGTATCTTGTGGCACATGTCGGCCATTATGCGTAATAACTCTACTATTTGTTTATCTTCCGTTTGGTAGTGTGATGTTTGGACTCTATGTTTGGAATGGAGTTGATGCATACTATTGTGGAAGGTGTGTATCTTATGCAGGAAGTATACATATCTCGAGACTCAGTTTATTTGAATTGTGATGCTAGGACCAGGTGGTTGGTTAAGCATTACAAGCCAAATAAATTGGGTCCTCATGATTCTTCACCGTGATTGGCCCAACATGTATACTCCTCTTTGAAACCCCTTCAAATCAAGTGTGCTTGATGCATGCTAGGTTGGTAAACATCTTTAGATTATCGCAATCAATGCATGGACGATTACATAAATTTTATTCCCTTCTTCAACATATCACCTTTCGGTAGCTCTTCTAAGCGGACATGCCATCAATGTACTCTTCACTCATACGGTTCTCAACATACATCGACTTGGTCCATCTATGCTACGTACGTAACAAATTAGTATTAAATTAGATTAATGCACACAACTACTCTTACTATTGACCAAACATACTACAAATTGGATAGTGATTAACAGTGTGCAAATATAAAGGATTACAGATCGTTACCCTTCTGAGCTCACGACGAAGATTCTAAATATCCCACGAGATCCTCTCTTTCTTCCTCCATTCCTTCTCCTCTCTGCCTCCTTCCTTCCCTTCCTCCTCTGGCTGGGACTACTCCGAGGTGGCGCAATGGGAGGAGGCGGCGAGTGGGGCTCAAGCGAGGAGGTGGTGGGCGCAAGGGGTAGGGGTATTTAATGCTCGCATATCATAGGCGGTTCTAATTGAAAACCATTTGTGGCGTCGCAACTATCACATATGGTTCTTGTTAAAACGATCTTGCAATTATCATGAGCGGTTCTTTCTAAAAGCATGCGTGACATCTACAATTATCACAGATGATTCTTCACAAGAAGCATGCGTGAATTATCACGACAGTTCTTCTTAAAAACCGTTTATGGCGTCTACAATTATCGAGAGCGATTCTTGACAAAAACTATCGTGAATTATCACAAATGGTTCTAATTATCAGTAATGCATGATAATTACGTATAATGACAGTTCTAGCTATCGCTACATATCACGAGCGGTTATTATGGGCAGTATGCGTGATAAATACAACACACATGGTTCTCTGAGGGCCGTGCGTGATAAGGCGTCTAGTATAGCCTGTTTTGTAGTAGTACAAATTATAATTCTATCCCCTTGAGATTCTACTACTCATACTACCAGGTGTAGTACAACTAAATCCTAACTAATCCGAACTATTAGATAAAAAAGAATGAATGGTCCGTATTAAACTAAGTGTATCTTAAAAGAGTTCTCACCCATAGTACATGACCCATCTGGTTGGGTTGCAAAAATCCATGCGAAGTACTAATATGATAAGCCCACCTATAAAATAATAAATTAAAAATAAGCCAATGGCATGCATGCGCTCAAATGTAGAATTACCTCTGATGGCATGTATTTTTCTTTCCTTTGCAAGAATTCATGTAAATTTTCTAAACTCTAGATGAGATACATTCTAAATGATACTGAATTCTCTCATGACTTAGTGTAATCATGATTTTATCTCTGAGGCAATATGAAAGTCAAGAAATGGACTTATTTGAGAACTGGGCAGTGGCCCAGTGGGCAACGGGAGGACGTGGGCCTTCACCAGGTCGAGTGCTAGGCTCGACTCTCGCGCGCTCATGTAGGTTTTTTCTTTAAGGCAGCTGGCTATATTCCTGGCCTTGGAAAAAAAAGAAATGGACTTATTTTCACCGTACTACATGTCTTTTCGGAATAATATAGGTTCAAACCAAGGCCTGCATCACTGCATGTAGTGGGTAAACTTATTTCAAGGCTTGTGCTGATGAAGCACTTGTTTTTAGACCCAAGCTCCAAAGTGGTAGATGGAACTAGTCCCTCCCTAGTGTGCATACATAACAGATTACAGGGCTATGCTTATGTAAAAAAGGGTAATGAGTTTCATTAATGGCACCTTTTTTCATCTTGGGTCTTGTGTTGAAATGTGGGTATGTGCAGAGTATGTGTACCATGAATTGAGGTCTATAGTGCCAACTGAAGTACAGACCATGTGCTATAAATAATGAGTTGTCAACAATAAGAAGGAAAATTCCATACATGATACTAAAACTTACATTGATCTGGATATCGACTAAAAATTGTGTTTCCTTTTATACCACTCGGTTTTAACTTTGTAGCCTTCCATACAACCACATCGGCATGTGAGGTCTGTTAAGTGGTAGTAAAAGAAAGATTTACCTTTCTCTTCATCTTCTTATTTACCCTTCTCTTCATCTTCTTCCTCCCTTCTTCAACCTCCTCTTCTTCTCTATTTCTCTTTTCTCTCTCCTTATATTGTCGTCAAGTGCTGTCGGCTAAGCCGCCGCACCTCTCACCATCCACTAGCACTTGAAGACTCTAGTCCCTCCATTATGTGTAAATGGCTAGTTTTGGTAATTAATGATAACCCGATTTGTAGAACTAATATTTTCTATAAGTTACTGAAATAGGTTAGGTCCTATGATAATAAAGACTTTGAATGGCATCATATGTTGATAGTCATCAAGTCAAGGTTCAGGATGATGGATGGCATCATATATTGATGGTCACCATATTAAGATCCTGACACGAAGGGAGTTAATTATGTGTTGATGAACAAGACAAGAACTTGGACTTGGAGAGAAGATGATCATCATGAAGTGCAAGCTTCAAGTGGATGCGCAAGGTCAAGGTATAATTAGTATAGACTAAGGGTGTGTTCCTAGTCTTTTACCGATCTCAGTCTTTAGTTGGGACACCGGATTGCTAGTATAGGTTGTCGTACTATTAAGATGGGTATTGTCTAGTAGCTTGAGCCTCATCATGTATTTATAGCTAAATCTTGCTTGCTCTAGCTCTCTGTGGCATGATATTATTATTTGCGAATGTGTTTTGTAAATAGTTGAGGCTCATGCATTTTTATTCTTGTAGTATGTGACTATAGTTTGCTAATATGTTTTGTAAATAGTTGAAGTTCATGCACCTACTCTATGTGGTATGATAATAAAGATTGCAAATATGCTTTGCTAAGTGTTGTAGTTCATGCATTTTCACTTGATATGCTCTAAGATTACTTATTATTCTTTTCCTTGGACTTAGATCATTTGCTAGCACTTTGGAGTTGTGCTTCTTTCCTTGATCTAATATGTTTGAGATCAAGCAAACATATGAGATGTGTAGCCTCTGAATAAGCTTTATATAGTCCAGGATCATCCCCAATCTGACATCATTGAGGTGCTGAAAAGGTGATGCAGACTGTTCACATGTGTGATGACCGTTTGCATATGAGATGCGGAGAAATTGATAGGAGGAGGTGCTTTTTCTACCTTGGATGAGTCTACGTGTTGGACCAAAGCGATGACTAGAGGAGGAGGGGTGAATAGGAGCATTTTCAACCTCGATAGTGTTCAACTTCTTTTCACCTCAATAGTTATGGAAGCAATGATGATTAGAAACACAAGGACAATAGAAGTTGTCGTTGAACTGAGAATCCCCAAGGCAAAATACCTCCACACCGCGCACGTGGTGCGGGGTGACCACTTGACCGTCGGTTTAACCACCTGACCACCGATTTGACCACGACTTGGCGGTCGATGCGTCGGTGAATGGCGGCGACCCTCGAAGATCATCTGTTGGGAACAGGTATGTAACCTCGGGACCCTCTGTGCATCCTGAACTAGCCCCATGATTAGTAGCTAGTCCGCACAGTTGCAACATAGATAAGATCATATCCATACAACCAAACAGCTAATCGAAGCAAATAAAATATTACTTAGTAGCAAAGGACCTTATGGCCATGCAGGGCTCAACGACAACAGCAAAAGATACACTTACAGCGTAAATCAAAACAATTCGTGGAATCCAACCAACATGCCCAAGGCTATCGAGTGGAGGACACCTCCTAGTTCGCATGGTTTTCGAAATAGTCATCCTCGTAGAGCTCGGTGCTCCCTAGGTCTTCTTCGGCGACTGATCAACAAAGGGTGTAAGGCCGTGAGTACATAAAGTACTCAGCAAGTCGTAGGGAACAGTATGCAAGTAGTATTCATGCAAGGCTTGACAAGGATGGCTTTACGGTTAATTTGCAGAAAGCAGTATTGACAGTAATTGCAGTAAGTAGATTGAAAGCATAAGTCGAAAGATTAATACATAAGTAATCAAGTTCTTTGAAACCACTCGTGAACACACAGTTCACTTCCCAAACCACTCGTGAACACCCAGTTCACTTCTCAAACCAAACCACTCATAAACACACAGTTCACTTCCCAAACCACTCGTGAACACCCAGTTCACTTCCCAAACCAAACCACTCATGATCACACAATTCACTTCCCAAACCACTCGTGAACACCCAGTTCACTTCCCAAACTAAACCACTCGTGAACATGCAGTTCACTTCCCAAACCACTTGTGCTAACCAAGACAACAATTTTGAGAAGAAAATCTACCCCTCATATGAAATCACCAGACATTGTCCATAACTGGAGACACGGCTATTCAAATTGTTTTACACTCTGCAAAGGTTGTACAGCTTGACCCACAAGAGATAGTCGCTTGATACAACACACGTTTCCTTAGCCATGTGAATCAAGGAGAGACTATCACCAGGCTTTCTACAAAGCTCTGTTTTAACTCGGTTCTGCTCGCTAAGGATTCGCCACACAGGCTCCGTCTTGCACCACGTTTGCTAAGATTTTGCCACACAGACCCCCTCTTACACCGCGCTCGCTCGCTAAGGTTTTGCCACACAGGCCCCCTCTTGCACCGCAAATCAACCCAAACAGAACTGACTCAAAATATTGCTAATTAGTTGGCTAGGTCCACCCCATAAATGGACTTGTGGTTGCAGTATGGCCCAGATCAATGGCGCACAATGCTAAGTCCTTAGTATCTACTTAGCGAAACATCCTCATCCCAATGTGCTTCCTACACCTTTTCTTTGCACGATCATTCATGAGTAAGAAATCATTTTGGTTCAATCTAACCAAATGGCAACCCTTACCATGGCATAACAAATTTTAAATATTAGTGGCAACACATGCCACAATTCTATATTCACTTAGTCAAATTTATCATCATTGAATCACACTACTACAAAAGGCCAATCTTTGGGCGCCTCATTCAGACGGTTGACCAAAACCGTATGTATTACATCAATCACGGACGGTTTTGGTTTAGAGACTGTCTGCGTTACTGGTTGTGCTAAAAACCATCTGTGAAGAGGTAATATCACAGATGGTTCATATTTAAAACTGTCTATGAAGTATTCACTACTACAAAAAGACTAATATTGGACGCCTCATCATAGACGGTTGACCAAAACCATCTGTATTACATGCAATCACAAACGGTTTTGGTTTAGAGACCGTCTATGTTACTGGCTGCACAAAAAACCATCTATGAAGAGGTAATATCACATACGGTTGATGATGAAAACTATCTGTGAAATATCACAGATGGTTCTTAACAATAACTGTCTGTGATATTTAGAAAAATCATAGATGGTTTTCAACGAACAACCGTTTGTGATACTTTATAGACGGCTCTAAACACGAACCGTCTGTGATAATTGTAGACTTCACATACGATTTTTAATTATAACCATCTATGATAACATCCCTTCAACTCCCTAGTGAGTTTCTTCGTCGCCCGATGAGTTTCTTCGTCGCCGATACATCTCTTCGTCGCATTAATGCCGCTTCGGTTCCCCGATGCGTCTCTTTGTCTCACGCACCGAATTTATTCCTTGTTTTATAAAAAGGATCATCCGCCATCGAAGATGACCGATCATCATCTGATCCCCTCAACTCTATACTCTTTTAAAGCTAGCAGAAATGGTTCCCTCTTCTGTTTCCTTGTCACCGGCATTGATCGCCCACCTGGCCATACTGTATGAGAACCTCTCCGGCCGTACGTTGGCCAATGCGGTGGAAGGACATTGTTTGATCAATAGTGTCCTCACTCCTCTGCAGGGGATTCTTTGGAGCGGTGGTGGCCACCTTTATTGTCTTGACATCCTCCTCGCCATGTCTTACGAGTGATCTCCACTTTCGGCGAGTTTACGCGTTATCGGCGTGGTTCATATTTAAAACCGTCATGTGAAGTATCATGTGATCGAGAGGCATTGTATAACTAATCGTAGCCATGTTGGTATCACAATCTATAGTGTCAATGGTACATGTCAACATGTCAATCATAATTATTCAAGGAGTCATCTTGTCGAGTAGGTATTTAGCTATTTTCCAAACTATTTTTATACAACTAACCATGCATGTTGATATAAAACAATATAATTTTATAATGGGCACAACATGATCAAAGGTCTCGACTTGCCTTCATTGAAGAGTTGAGATGCTTGATCGAGGTTGTTAGGTCAAGAACTCTTTGAAAGCGCCATAATCTATACATACGAAAAGAGCCAAATAAATATGACAACTATAATACTCCAAATGTATTGAAAGAGAAGAAATAAATTACAGAGAAAGATCAATTAAAAAAATGTTTTAACAGGAGATTAGAGGTGATTTATGCATAATTTGGACAACTTTGGGTGTGGGCTTAGGTCCACAGCATTTAGAAAAAGGGAAGGGTAGTGGGCCACATAAGAAGCGAGGGCAACCTAGGGTTGCTCTGAGGCTGTGCTCTGATCTGCCGCCGTGCTCTGATACCATGGCGTGCTACAATATCCTCCACCCCTTGCTTTGCTGCCAACCAAGAAGGAGAAGGGAGAAAGCTCCTCGGGTGCTGCCGGCCAAGGAAGAGAAAGGAAGAAGAAGGAAGGGGAAAGGGAGAGATCGTGGCCTAGGTTTGGTGTTCATCGCGTTCAGTGGCGGTTCTTCAAGGGTAAGATCGATCCTTCCGATTAGTAGATTATTTGATCTTTAGCAATGTCGGTATTTAGGTCTAACTTGAGCAGATAGGGTTGGGCGATGTTTTTGAGTTATTTAACGGCATAATTTGATCTGTCCATCTCCTAGAGAATTGTAGGCGACATCGATACCTTTCTGTAGAGTACAAGATCGCATTGTTTGAACGACGGATCAAAAGTTATGATTTTTGTAGTGCTGCTGTTCCGCAAATCTGCTGTGGTTCTGTCAGATTTTAGTAATTGGACTTAAACTGTTAGCTAGAAGAGTTTCTGGGAGGTCTCACTATACCGACAAATGTAGATAATTGTCATAGCTTTCAGGGAAGCTAAAGAATGCGACATTTGGATCAGTATTCTGAAAGTTATGATGGTTTGAAGTTGCTATCCAGAAACTCGACGTGAAATAGTTGCTCTGTTAATCTGTTTGGTAGGGGTATTAGATGGCTGAATCTGGAAGACTCACCAAATAGGTTTAGGTGGGAATTTGATAAGCTTTTCAGAAAGACTAAGAACACCTTATTTGGACTCCGTGCAAAAGATATGAATTTTAGAACGTGACTGTCCACAAAGGGGACAGAACAGCATTTATAAAAATTGGAGTTGGGATCGCGTTAAAGAATTATTGCTAGTTCGGGTTTGCTTTTATTAGTTTGCTTGGTCCATTACTGTTATCTTAGTATGCTTTTAATTGAATTTAGGTGGGGACTGGTCCCGGGCAGCACCATCTTCTCATCCTCCGTTCTCAGCGGTTAAGGCAAGTGCATTGCTTGTTACTTGGTTGTGATTGATTGGCCATGTTTGTGTGTTTTCAATACATGAAAGCGTAGCAAGTACTCAGTTGATAGAATAGTTATGAATGGTTGATAGAGAGTGCTAATATTTTGATCGTATTAGCTATGCATGGTTGATAGTGTGATTAAGGATGGTGAATCTTTGGGGATATGATTAATTATTATTCATGAGTGATTGTTCATGTTTGCTAGTATTATGAATATGTGTGCTATTCATGGATGCTAGAATGCTATGAATGTCACGATGATGAGCGCTAGAAGTTTGAATAAGTTTATTCATATATGATGTTGTGAATACAAATTTATGATGGTTTAAAGTTTTGTTCATGTGCATCATGCTATCATATTGGAGGCTTGGTCACGTGGTGACTATGCATATCTGAGTCCCGTCATGTGGATGGCGGGCTTGAGTCCCCATTCGTGGAATGTGGGCATTGAAAAGAGGTCCCCATCATGAAAGCGATGGGCTTATGGTCCCCACACTTGTGGAGTGTGGGCTTGAGGTCCCCTTTACTTGCGGGTATTAGGCAATTGGTCCTGCGCTTGCGAGCACGAGGCATGGGTATCAGGCGGCGGTTGCATACTTTGCATTATCGGTAAAATGCAAAAGATAAAGAGACAAAGAGAAAGTGCACTTGAGCATCTTGCATAGCATGAGCATATGACATGTTTATAATAGAGATTGTAGATGGATGATGATGATTATAGTTGATTATGTTATTATTGCCATTTATTGTACTTGCTGAGTCTTTGGACTCACTCTTCTTTGTTGTTGTGTTTTTAGGTACCCTATACAAGAGCGGCATGCATGGGAGGAGTAAGACTTAGAGTGGTTGCACATTGGCACAAACTACTCATATTTGAATTGATAGAATGATAATTTAGTAGATGAGAAACTTGCTTTAAGAATTACATATGATACTCCCTCTGCTTGGAATAATTTGTAATAGAGTTGATTAGAGAATCATGGATGTCCTTTTGTTTATGCTTATAGTTGTTTAGCACGCTATGGATGATATAGTGATGATTAGCATAGTTTTGGTGGTCTCTTGATTATCTTTGGATGTTGGATTATTTAACTATGTTACAATTAAAGGTCGGGACCTCGATTAGTAACTAAACAAAGGAGGTTACATCGGATTTTAGAGAATTGTATCAATGTTAAAATAGCTTTAGTGTTAGTTTAGTAGCATTCCAAGCCGTTGTCAGGCTAGGTTGTTACAGTTGGTATCAGAGCGGGCTGTTGGTCCGTGGTGAATGGATTAACAACTTAGGTAACCTAATTTGCTAAAATGTTGTAATGGTTAATGAACTTAAATATTTGACACCTTTGGTGCAGATAGGATGGGAATGGGTCAAGCATTGCATTTACGTTTCCGTTATGTCGCATTGACCTTTCTTTGTTATGAGTTGGTTCGAATGCTTATGACTTGATTATTATGATAGCTATATAACTATAGTTGTTGTTGAGAGGTTGAGGTCATAGTTGTGGCCTAGGTTTTACAGTTACACCACCGTTCACGATGAGAGGTTAGCGAAGTGATTACCTCAGTACCATAGTTCTGAGTTACGTGGGTGAATACCTTTAGAAAAGTTATTCCAAGTTGTTCTCTTTTTGAGCTTGATTTAGACCAATGCAGGTATAGATGCGGATGGTGAAATTTGTTGGGATTTCACTTGGTCTCTATTTGTGTCTTGGGAGTTCGCCCTTCTTATTGGAACATCGATTCATTTATTAGCTTGGTATTCGGGATCTTTGAAAGTTTTATTTGCAAGTTCTTTATCATGTGAAATCTTTGATTTTGTGTATTTCTTTTGGATTATTTCGAGTTTTGAAGTTAATGCGGAAGGGAGTTAAAGTCCTTTGTGAGGTCTTGATATGTTTAAGCGAGAGGTGTTAAATATAGAAGTTCATTGATAAGGTTTGAGTTATCAAGACGGATCTGTAGCGTCATGCAGATTGGTCTTAACCATATCTTTGGAATTGGAGTTGATTAATGTGATGTTGTCACGAGCAATTACTTGATGGGTAGTGACAAATAAATGCGTCCATGCCTAATTGGGGTCAAAAGAGGTATTAAGATGTGTGAAGCATTGATGGCTGGTTTGATCACCAGGGGCGATAAATTTGGTAAGACTCTCCGGTAGATTGGATTTGTTGGACTCAATGGATTAATTAAATCCTTTGGGATGGATAAGTCCAAAAGGTGTTAGATTAGTGTCATAATGAATATTCATCTTGGAAGTTATCTTTTATGGATAAGTACTGATCATATGTAATTGCTAGGTGCAATAATAATGTATCGAAGTAGGGTGTTGAGCATCACTAAGAGATGAACTGATGGGATGTAGTCAATGATCTTTGCTTACCTCATGGTGGAGTGGTAGGATAATAGTGTGTCTTCGATGAGAAGGTCGATCATTAAAAATGTTTAGGTTGTTAAACCGGTGGGATTACTTGATCATCGTGGATAACTCTATGTAACACCCCAACTCAGCACGAGCCTGGAATGCAACTACCCTAAGCTGAAATCCTAAATTTGTGAGAACCTCCTTTATATCTGAGGTCTTTGGAGGTTCCACATAACAAAAACACACAAGTAAACATAAACTAGTCATGAAATCCAATTCTAAGATCTAAACATGAATCAACGATAATAAGCTAAGATGACAAATAACCATATGACTTAAAGTTCTCGTCTATGTTCTCATTGATCATAAAGGTACCATCCATGACTAAATTTATTTATTACAAACCAAAAGATGACAAAGAGAATCATAATTTCTTATAGCAATGAGTCTAATGTGAAGTGCATTATTCGAGTAGTGCTCATCTACTCCTCCCAAGTGAACTTCATCAACGATCACCTAGAAATAAACAAACAAAGCAAGAGTGAGTCCATGACTCAGCAAGTACAATGATTAAGAAAAACATTCATTCATTGAAGACCAAACATAACATCATTGGGTTCGATCATAACACAATGGATTACTTATGAATACATGATATGAATGCTCAAATCAAGAAATGGACTGCACACAGCGTATCTGCGGTATAGCGATGAACACCGTCGGTGATCACTCAAGCCCGCATCTTAACCAAAATGCGGGGATCCACTTCCCGTATGAAGAACGTTTCATACGGGTGTCCAACATTGCCCATATTGGAATTAATGGGTCTTATCCAACCATCTTGGAATTGATGGTGGTTCTCATCCACTCCGTGGGCGTCAAATGTCAATGAATGCATGCAACAATTAAATGAAATATACCGTCACATCACTTCTATTCATGAACTCAATGTATTGAACAAAGTATGAATAATTCATTTCACATGTCTCACAAGCTACCAAAACAACTCATGCTAATAACCACAATACACAAACATCCAAATAAACATGGTACTTGCCTTCGCGTTGCGGCGTTATCAAACGAAGGCGCTCTTATACCAGTTTCGCCGCCTAAACCAACGAAATAACTTAATAAGTATACAAGATACCCAGCTCAACTAGTCGGTGTTCTATTTTACTTCTCTTAGGAGTCAATTAAATCTATATCGCATAAACTGAAAAACAGCGAGTCTGTCCAATAAGAAAATCCTGGACAGCAACACGGGACTAACATAACTCACAGCCTGGAAGTCGAAAAATAGCAAACCCAATTTCTGTAGATTCTTAACTGGTCTAACTACAAAACTCTAGTTGTGCGACAAACCAATTTGGTCAAATTAATAGGCTAATAATTGTTTGAACATTCAGCACAGATTCAGCCTACCAAAATTCAGCAGAAATATTCAGTTGATCATAACTTCTATGTTTCAACTCCGAATTGAGCGTTCTTTACCAATCTGAAAAGGTTATCGAATTACCTACAATAACCTAGTTGGGTGAACTTTCAGATTCTTCCAACTTCTCTATCATAATATAGAAAACATACAGACAGATTGATCACGTCAGGTTTCTGGCAGCAACTGTTAAAACAGACATATCTTTTGACTCATAACTCGGAATCAAGTAAACTCAGTGGCCATCTAAACCTGACAGGGAATACTTCAACTTTCTAGGAGACACCAAGTTCCAAATCTGTGATTAACAATTTCTTATACAATTTACAAATTGACTGCAGAATCTCGTCAGGGTTCTGGACAGTCAAGACTAATTCTATCATAACTTTTGACTCGGACCTCAGATTTGAGTGAACTCGGCGGCCACTGAAACGTAAGAACAAGACCTAGATATCTCTAGGAGACCAAACCTTCAGATTCTGCCTAAAAATAACCGAAACACTCTCTACAACGTACTGGACAGAAACAGCTTCTAATTTCAGCAGGTCTGCTAAATCAAAACGTAACCAAATCTCTTCTAACAACAATCAAACCACGAGGATCGGCATCGTTACCCCTTGCTGCAACCAGGAGTAGGTGGAAGGATCCTTGGCGAAAAAACTCTTCCTCCTTTTCACCTCTTTTGCCCCAAGCGAGCTGCTGTCCTCCTCCACTCCTTGCGCAACCGGTGGCGGGAGAAGGTCCGAAGGAAGATTCGGGAGGCAAACCAGCAGGAGCAGCACCAATGGAGGTTGGGGCGACTCCTAGGGGCAGGGCATGAGGGAAGAGAGGAGGAAGGGAGGGGTGGCGGCCAAAGGGGAGGGGTTTCGGCCAAGGGGAGGAAAAGGGGGCTGGTTAGGGTTTAGAGGGAGGCGCATGGGCCTAGGCCATGGCCGGCCAAGGGTGGGAAGGCTTCCCGAGAGGCCCACGACCTAAAAACTCCAGCGAGAGTTTTCAAGCTTTCGGAGTTCCCGAATAAATTCTTTCTTTCAGACTAAAGCAGGGTATGACATTCTACCCCTTACTTGAGTCGACCCGAATTCTACTCACGCATAACGGACACAAGAGCAGAAGTCTAAGGAATGAAAACAAGATTTAACACGTACCCGGCAACAAATAGGTGCGGATCTTGCTCGCATCATGAGACTCGATTCCCAAGTGGCTTCTCTCTCGTTTGATGAGACCAAGGATCTTTACATACTTCAATGTCTTGCTCCTCAAAACCCGCTCGACCCTTCCAAAATTTTCAGTCGGGACTCAAAAGTAGGTCTGCTCAATGGTTAAGGGCTCCATTGGAATTACATGCTCGAGGTCAAATAAGAACTTCCTCAACATGGACACATGAAACACATTATGAATCCCTCTCATAGAATCGGGAAGATCCAAGCGGTAAGCCAAATTTCCAACTCTCGCCACAACTCGAAGCGGTCCGATGTACCTTGGGCTAAGCTTCCCTTTAGTACGAAGCGTACTCGCCTTTGGTAGGCGATACTCGAGAGGACCTCGTCACCCATTGAACTCTAATTCTCGCCTCCGACATCTGCGTGGCTTTGCAGCCGACTCACGAGCAGCTAACAAGTTCCTTCTAACCCGGCCACTCTAGCCACAGTTTCTTTGTACCCATTCGGACCCAAAGCGCCTCTCTCCACTTGCATCCCAACACAACGGAGATCTGCATTTCCCCATAAAGGACTTCAAATGGTGCAGCTCGAATCTGGGTGATAACTATTATTATAGGCGAACTCTGCCAAAGCCGGTGATCTTCCCAACCACCCTTCGAGGATAAAACACAACACTGAGCATATCTTCTAAGGTTTGAATTATGCGCTCGGGTGACCATGCATGCGAGGGTGGAATGCGATACTAAAGGCGGAGTTGCGTGCCCAAAGCACTCTGCAAACTCTCCCAAAACTTGGAAACAAATTTGGCATCTCGGTGGAAACAATAGTCTTTGGCACCCGTGCAATCGTACTATCTCTCGCACATAAAGTGGAGCCAAATCGCTCATGAGGTGGTGGTTCGAATAGGAATGAAATGTGCGGACTTCACTGAACGATCCACTATCACCCATATAGCATCCTTCCCTCGGCGAGTGCGAGTAAACCAACTCACAAAATCCATGGAGATGTCATCCCATGGCCACAGAACCTCTAAAGGTTGCATGATCCTGCCGGTCGCTTATGTTCGGCCTTAACCATTGCGAGATCCACACGAGGCCACATCTTGCAATATCGACTTTCATTCTCTTCCACGAAATTCTTCTTCAAATCTTTGTACATTTTGGTCTCACTGGATGTGCGATATACGAGTGCAGTGGGCTTCCTTTAGAATCTCATCTTTAATCTGTGCATCTGTGGCACACAAAGCGACCTTTAAATCGCAAAGTACAGAATCATCTATACCAAAATGGCCTTGCTTGCCTTCATCTAGCGCTTCCTCACCTGTTGGAGCATTTGATCATCTTTGTTGTGCTTCCGTACTCGTTGCGGAATGGTGACTCAAGGAGCAAGCGGGTCTCGGTCTCGGCGGTACCATAAAGCAAAAGATATATCCATACGCTCAAAATCAGCGATGAGACAGCGAGGGTAGGAGGTGTCGCCTTGCGACTCGGGGCATCGGCTACAACATTTGCCTTGCCGGATGATGCGAATGGTGAGATCATAGTCCTTTATCAACTCCAACCATCTCCTGCGCCTCAGGTTTAAATCTTTACAGGTAAAGATGTATTTGGACTTTTGTGATCGGTGAAAATGTCACAAGATTCGCCATACAAATAATGGCGCGGATCTTTAAAGCCGATTACTCTGCTGCAAGCTCTAGGTCATGAGTAGGATAGTTACGTTCATGCTTCTTGATTGCAGGAGCGCATAGGCAATCACTTTGCCATCTGCGCATAAGAACACAACCAAGCCCAACTCTAGGCGCATCTGAATAAATAGTGAACCGCTTCCAGTTGCGGAAGGGTGAGTGGGCGGTCACAATCTATCCTTCAAAGTCTGAAACCGTTCACGCATCCGTCACTTGAAACTTGACACCTTTACGTGTCAAGGCGAGACATTGGTCTAGCAATGGTAGAGAAACCCTCCACGAAACGCCGGTAATAACCGGCCAAACCAGAAAACTCCTCACTTCTTTTACATTGGTTGGTCTCTTCCATTCCACCACTGTTGAAATCTTACTTGGATCGGCAATGCCCTCTTGATTGATTACATGGCCCGAAACCCAACCAAATCCGAATTCACATTTCTTCAATTTGGCATAGAATTGGTTCACTCTCAAGGTCTCGATACCAACCTCAAATGTTGAGCATGGTCCTCTTCCGTTTTGGAATAAATCAAGATGTCGTCAATAAATACTCGGCGAAATCATCAAGATAAGGGTGCAACATACTATTCATGGCTTCCATGAAAGCTGAGGAGCATTAGTTAGTCCAAATGACATAACCTTATACTCATAATGACCATACCTTGTAGAAAGCTGTCTTCTCAATATCTTGCTCGCGAACTCGAATCGATTATAACTTTGAAGAAGGTCAATCTTGGAAAATATTTTAGCTCCCTTCAAGCGATCAAAGAGATCTTCAATGCGGAGACAACGGATATTTATTCTTTCTGATTGCTTGATTAAGAGCCGTAGTCCACACACATCGCCAACTCTAGTCCTTCTTCTTAGTGAGCGAGCAGGAGCTCCCCACGGCGATACACTACGCGAATCATACCTTTGGATAGCAAATCATCCGGTTGCTTTTTCAACTCCTCTGGAATGGGCGTGCCAGCGGTATGGAGACATTGAAATAGGTCGGGTTCGGAACAAGATCTATCAGAATTCCACTTCACGTTGCGGAGGCATACGAGAAGCTCCACGAAACACGTCGGAAATTCATTCACCACGAATATCTTCAATACGAAGTGGAGATTGAACTTCTCGCTAAGAGACCAAAGCAACCCAATGTTCGAGGCTCGTGACTAGGAAGCAGACTAGCCAACACACAGGGAATCAAGCGGCGCCTACTGAAACACTAATTCCTCTCCCGCCGGAGCTGCAAAGTCACCGTCTTCCAAAACAACAAATCTTGCACGGTAAAGGAATAGCCAATCCATACCCAAAATAACATCAAAGGTGATAAGCTGAATCACCATGAGATTGGCAATGAAATTCTCATCTTCTATAGTGATAGTGCTGCCCGGGACAAAGCTGTAGAGCTAGAAATAAGACCTCAGAGGAAGCGACCACCGCAGTTGAAATAGATTGCACCTCAAACCCGCCCTTTTAACAAAATCTAAGGACACAAAAGAATAAGTAGCCCTGAATCAAGCAGGCGAAAGCCTCAAGTGAATCAACTAATAAAGTACACGTCACCACATCGAGGCGGCCCACGGTGTCGAGGTGGGCATGGCGTGACTCCCAAAGGTGCGGAGCGAAGACACCAACACTACGAGAGGAGGCGGGAAGCTGCAGCAGTGAGAGCGAGGCGGGCGAGATGGAGCGAGGTTCGAGAAGAACCGGTCGGGCGCGGGAGCTGGCTGCGCGATGGAACCCATCACGGAAAGCGTGGCACAAAGGTGCAACAGTGCGGGCGAGCTCGAGGAGTACTAGAGGGCGGCATGCTGGAGCGCTTCCCACTTGATGATACTTGCGGATTACGCACAAGCGAAAGCTTGTGGCCCTCTCGACCACAGCGGCGACAAGTCCCTCTGAAAGAACATTCGGCGCACGATGCCCCTCTCACACTTAAAACATTTCATACCTTGACACAGGCTAGGCGCATCGAGGTGTGGAAGAAGAAAAGCGTGGCGCCAAGAAAAGCGCCTGTTTGGCCGGACGAGATGGGCGGCTCCCGAAACCTCTTGGAAGTAGGCGGCGAGAGGACCCACCTCCACCACCAAACTCCTCTTCAGCCACCACGGAACCACCATGAAGTAGTGCCCCAGTTGCCTTACTGCGAAGGAGAATTCCTCTCTGCTCTATCCCTCTAGCTGCTCAACCACGATCTTGAAATCCACGCAAAGCGAGGCTCCCAAGATCGGCGATACTCACGAAGGAGACCGTGAAACCTCTTGGCCTTCTCCAAGTCATCAGCGCCCTGGTGGTACAAAGCGTGCAGTTGTTGAACTCCATCTCGTACTCGAGATCTTGACCTATTGCCTTGGGTCAACACTAGCAATGATGCTCCATCTTCTCAATAAAAGAATCCGGATAGTACTTGGCTCGAGCGTACCACAAAAACTTCCCAAATGCTTGGTCCTGCCTGGGGTCCTAGCGAGCGAACCCTTCCCACGGATATCGGCTTGACCCTTGGTTGAAAGGCCACAAAGCGAACCCGCTGCGTCGAGTTCATCTCCAATGCCTCGGCGGCGCTCCATGTCTGGAGCCAATCTGCTGCTGGCGGGGTACCGCCCCATCAAGCGTGTCGGCCGGCGTCATCCACTCACGAAGACTCATCCTAGTCTCGGTGGGCGCTGGCAACAACCCGGACTGCCATGGCGGCAGCGGCATCCACGGCGATCGTAGAAGCAGAGGCGGCGGGATAAGGCTGCACTGCCTGCGCGGGCTGCTCGTTCTCCCTTTGAAGATTCGAATAATCGCCGACACCGCTTTGAGCATCGGCGGCGGCGCAGCGGCAACTTCCACGGTGGTTGAGCGGTGAGGCAACCTCCTCATTAACCCACGGCCTCTTGCGCGGGCGTTGCGGCTCGCGGACCACGTCCACGACGCGACCCGCGGTGGCGGGCGCTTCACGGCCTCTACCTCTCGCCATCTAAGGACAACACAGAACGACACCAAAGAACAACGGTTGCACAACAAATAAATCATAACAACAAGAAAATTGCGGAAACAACGGGTGCCCAACAACCTCATGTACGCAGTGTGTCAATTTAATAATTCTATTTTAACCACGGACCTAAAGCCCGCTCGATACCAAGCCATAACACCCCAACTCGGCATGAGCACGGAATGCAACTACCTAAGTGAAATCTAAATTTGGAGAACCTCCTTTGTATCGAGTCTGGAGGTTCCACATAACAAAACACACAAGTAAACATAAACTAGTCATGAAATCCAATTCTAAGATCTAAACATGAATCAACGATAATAAGCTAAGATGACAAATAACCATATGACTTAAAGTTCTCGTCTATGTTCTCATTGATCATAAAGGTACCATCCATGACTAAATTTATTTATTACAAACCAAAAGATGACAAAAGAGAATCATAATTTCTTATAGCAATGAGTCTAATGTGAAGTGCATTATTCGAGTAGTGCTCATCTACTCCCTCCCAAGTGAACTTCATCAACGATCACCTAGAAATAAACAAACAAAGCAGAGTGAGTCCATGACTCGGCAAGTACAATGATTAAGAAAAACATTCATTCATTGAAGACCAAACATAACATCATTGGGTTCGATCATAACACAATGGATTACTTATGAATACATGATATGAATGCTCAAATCAAGAAATGGACTGCACACGCGCGTATACGGTATAGCGGTGAACACCGTCGGTGATCACTCAAGCCCGCATCTTAACCAAAATGCGGGGATCCACTTCCGTATGAAGAGCGTTTCATACGGTGTCCAACATTGCCCATATTGGAATTAATGGGTCTTATCCAACCATCTTGGAATTGATGGTGGTTCTCATCCACTCCGTGGGCGTCAAATGTCAATGAATGCATGCAACAATTAAATGAAATATACCGTCACATCACTTCTATTCATGAACTCAATGTATTGAACAAAGTATGAATAATTCATTTCACATGTCTCACAAGCTACCAAAACAACTCATGCTAATAACCACAATACACAAACATCCAAATAAACATGGTACTTGCCTTCGCGTTGCGGCGTTATCACGGCAACGAAGGCGCTCTTATACCAGAGTTTGCGCCTAAACCAACGAAATAACTTAATAAGTATACAAGATACCCAGCTCAACTAGTCGGTGTTCTATTTTACTTCTCTTAGAGTCAATTAAATCCTATATCGCATAAACTGAAAAACAGCGAGTCTGTCCAATAAGAAAATCCTGGACAGCAACACGGGACTAACATAACTCACAGCCTGGAAGTCGAAAAATAGCAAACCCAATTTCTGTAGATTCTTAACTGGTCTAACTACAAAACTCTAGTTGTGCGACAAACCAATTTGGTCAAATTAATAGGCTAATAATTGTTTGAACATTCAGCACAGATTCAGCCTACCAAATTCAGCAGAAATATTCAGTTGATCATAACTTCTATGTTTCAACTCCGAATTGAGCGTTCTTTACCAATCTGAAAAGGTTATCGAATTACCTACAATAACCTAGTTGGGTGAACTTTCAGATTCTTCCAACTTCTCTATCATAATATAGAAAACATACAGACAGATTGATCACGTCAGGTTTCTGGCAGCAACTGTTAAAACAGACATATCTTTTGACTCATAACTCGGAATCAAGTAAACTCAGTGGCCATCTAAACCTGACAGGGAATACTTCAACTTTCTAGGAGACACCAAGTTCAAAATCTGTGATTAACAATTTCTTATACAATTTACAAATTGACTGCAGAATCTCGTCAGGGTTCTGGACAGTCAAGACTAATTCTATCATAACTTTTGACTCGGACCTCGGATTTGAGTGAACTCGGCGGCCACTGAAACGTAAGAACAAGACCTAGATATCTCTAGGAGACCAAACCTTCAGATTCTGCCTAAAAATAACCGAAACACTCTCTACAACGTACTGGACAGAAACAGCTTCTAATTTCAGCAGGTCTGCTAAATCAAAAACGTAACCAAATCTCTTCTAACAACAATCAAACCACGAGGATCGGCATCGTTACCCCTTGCTGCAACCAGGGAGTAGGTGGAAGGATCCTTGGCGAAGAAGCTCTTCCTCCTTTTCACCTCTTTTGCCCCAAGCGAGCTGCTGTCCTCCTCCACTCCTTGCGCAACCGGTAGCGGGAGAAGGTCCGAAGGAAGATTCGGGAGGCAAACCAGCAGGGAGCAGCACCAATGGAGGTTGGGGCGACTCTAGGGGCAGGGCATGAGGGGAAGAGAGGAGGAAGGGAGGGTGGCGGCCAAAGGGGAGGGGGTTTCGGCCAAGGGGAGGAAAAAGGGGGCTGGTTAGGGTTTAGAGGGAGGCGCATGGGCTAGGCCCATGGCCGGCCAAGGGGTGGGAAGGCTTCCCGAGGCCCACGACCTAAAAACTCCAGCGAGAGTTTTCAAGCTTTAGGAGTTCCCGAATAAATTCTTTCTTTCAGACTAAAGCAGGGTATGACACTCTAATTGTGTAGTAAGGGAGAGATAAGGATGTATTTGATTGTTGTGCTAGTGGATAATAATCCGAAAAATTGCTTTTAATTGGTTGCTTGATGGTTTCATATTTCTTTGGTAGGAATGCGGATAGAAAGGATAATAAATACTCCTATATTTGTATAATTAGTTACATGTCTCGATAATCGCTATATTGGAAGTTATGTACAAAGCGAGTGTGAGCATTGCTAATAGGAGAAGGGTTGAAAAAATATATAGATATATGATTTATTCATGTATGTCCCATAAGGAATGTGACTTGTGGTGCATGCCCTTGTTAAAAGAGTTGACGATAAAGATTCTTGTTAATAGTTATTATTCTTGATGTTAATAAGATTGTCTATAAGGGATTGTGACTTGTGGGAGTGATGGGGATTCTTTTAGAAAGAAAGTAATATATCGCCTTCCATAATATCGGTTAAATGGGAAGTTTGGATTCTCGCATTTGTGAGCCTTTGGTAGTTCATGCTTAATGTGGTAGGTGAAATCGTTAAGAGAGCGTGCGTGAGAATGTTCTAATGAGTTCTTAAGTGATGAAAGGAATTGTTTCTCTGTTAACAAGGAAAAAAAGTGTACCATAAGTATTTGAGGTTGGAGTTCGAGTTGTAACACCAACTTTTCTTCGTTGCAGCTTAAGCGTTTCTTGTGTTTCAAAGCGGTGTTTTATTGTGATTTATTGATGTCCAAAACTCCCCTCTTGTGAACTTGTGCCCTCAATTGAAGTCTCGTCTTTTGTGTTTGAGATCAATGCTATTTGACTATTTCTGTTGGTCTCGTGCTCCTTTGTGAGGAGTAGTGTTTCCTCGTGTGTTAAAACTTGTATTTATTTGCTCTTTACTATTAAGAAAAGATTAACCGACTTGGGTTGCAAGGTCTTATAGGGTGTAATGTGGCGATTGGTTGGTGGTGGCCAAGTAAATGATCGTAGTGAGAATTATGGGGGCCAAGCTATTGGAAGATCAGTAGAAAGTGATTTGGTTTTGTCCTAAAACTCTTGGAGCAATTGGATTTAAATAGAATGATTGTCGTTGAAATAAAGCAGTTAGTGTTACAACTAGTGGAACCCATAGCGAATTATAATCCAAGAACCTTCAATCATGTTGGAATGTTGGGATTATCGAAAGTCTGGAAGCTTGATCAATGTGTTAGAGTATCGCGATTGGGTAATTTTGCAAGGTTGGGTATGTGATCTATGACGGTGTAGTTTAATGAGATGTAGGATTAGCGAAGTAATTTAATCATAATGTCAATTGATGGAATAGTAGGTAAGGTTGAGATGTCGGCAGGTATGCCCTGGTTTTAGTGAATAACCTTCTGGGAGATAGAATTCTTGTAAAAGATAATTTGGTCGAGAAAAATATTTTACATGTGAATGATAATGTTTGAGTATGTTTAGAGTGTGGGAATTCTAGTGAGTGAATCTGAAGTTTTTTTGATGTTTTATACAAAAAGTTGGTTGTAGGAGTCTTGGAGGTTGAATTTGGGCTTTGCATTTTTATGCTAGAATCTTGGTTGCCAATGGTTATGTGTAAAAACAGTAGAATAAGAGTGGATTCGGAGTAGTGGGATCATCTTTGATAGTATCCTTTCGGTGTAGTAAATGAGAGTGTGTGATATGAATTTCAAATTGGTTATCCTTAATGGATTGAGGGATGTGATGGTGGGTGAATTCTATATTGAGTTGCGTTGGGAATTATTCATCAAAGTAATTCATTCGGTAGAGATGTTGGCTAGAGTGTGATATCATGGGTTGGAAGAGTCTCCTGCATAAGAGTGGATTTTGTGCTCGGTTGAACATAGCTTTGAGGTCGCCAATTTAAGGTAATTGAGTTAATGTATTATCACGATGATTTGGGATCCTATGGTTTAAGAGAAGTTAAATTCCTAAAAGAAAGATTGTGGAAAAGGATGTGAACTTGGATGGTGAGATATTCTTAGTTCTTATTTGAACCATGTGTTTATGCGGATGTTAGTTACTACTTGAGTTGGTTCTGTTGGTATATGTGGTCCCATCCATTGAGAAAAATGTTAAATTTGGTTATTCGAGTGATTTAGCTTTTGGCTATGTGGCATTTATCTCTAAGCGCCTACTTGAAAAGTGGAAAAGTTTTCATGTTAAATCCATTGATTTTGGATTGGGCTCTTCTAAGGAAGATGGTTTTGAGTTGGATGCATTATGACTCCTTTGTTTTCATTGAGTTCTTGGATAAGTGAGTTGGTATCACGAGTTCTTTGTCGTCCCTTGTTAAAGGAGATCTGCTTGCATAAGTAAAGTGATCGTGAGTCGAACAAGAGTTTCGTGTGTTTGATGCAGACGGTGTACTCCGTGCCAAAGGAAGTTTAACCAAGGTGAGTTGGATAGGTTCTTTAGTCACGAAATTTATAGATTGGCTTATCGCTAGGGTATCTCGAGTACTTGTGCGGAGTCGCAATATCTTATATATTCTGTGTTGAGAGAGGACATGAGAGGTCCGGGCTTGAGATTTTGTTAGGGCCATTGGCCTGAGTAAGACCGTGCCTTGAGATGTGTCCGTTGAGTGAGCCGTGAAAGGTTGGGACGAGTATTAAGGCGTAACACATCAGTTACATCAGGGTGCGGTGGTCCCATAATTACGAGACGAAAATGACTTGGGAATTGGAGCCACACATGCACAAGCATTATCTGGTATTGTAAACAGCATGTGCGGAGTTTTGTGGTAAATTCTAGTTGTGATTGTTCTTTGGCGTTTAAGCATGTTAACAATTCGGGGTCGAATTCTGTTTAAAGGGGGTAGAATGTAATACTCCAAATGTATTCGAAAGAGAAGAAATAAATTACAGAGAAAGATCAATTAAAAAAATGTTTTAACAGGAGATTAGAGGGTGATTTATGCATAATTTGGACAACTTTGGTGTGGGCTTAGGTCCACGATTTTTAGGCAAGGGAAGGGTAGTGGGCCACATAAGGAGAGGGCAACCTAGGGTTGCTCACGATAGCTGTGCTACAGTGCCGCGCCGTGCTACAGTACCATGGCGTGCTACGGTATCCTCCACCTCTTGCTTTGCTGCCAACCAAGAAGGAGAAGGGAGAAAGCTCCTCGGGTCTTCCGGCCAAGGAAGAAAGGAAGAAGAAGGAAGGGAAGAAGGGAGGAAGGAAAGGAGAGATCGTGGCCTAGGTTTGGTGTTCATCGCATTCAGCGACGGTTCTTCAAGGGTAAGATGCGATCCCCTTCCGATTAGTAGATTATTTGATCTTTAGCAATGCCGGTATTTAGGTCTGACTTGAGCAGATCGGGTTGGGCGATGTTTTTGAGTTATTTAACGGCATAATTTGATCTGTCCATCTCCTAGAGAATTGTAGGCGACATCGATACCTTTCTGTAGAGTACAAGATCGCATTGTTTGGACGAGCGGATCAAAAGTTATGATTTTTGTAGCACTGTTGTTCCGCAAATCTGCTGTGGTTCTGTCATATTTTAGTAATTGGACTTAAACTGTTATCTAGAAGAGTTTCTGGGAGGTCTCACTATACCGACAAATGTAGATAATTGTCATAGCTTTCAGGGAAGCTAAAGAACGCGACATTTGGATCAGTATTCTGAAAGTTATGATGGTTTGAAGTTGCTGTCCAGAAACTCTGACGTGAAATAGTTGCTCTGTTAATCTGTTTGGTAGGGGTATTAGATGGCTGAATCTGGAAGACTCACCAAATAGGTTTAGGTGGGGAATTTGATAAGCTTTTCAGAAAGACTAAGAACACCTTATTTGGACTCCCGTACAAAAAGATATGAATTTTAGAACGTGACTGTCCACAAAGGGGACAGAACAGCATTTATAAAAATTGGAGTTGGGATCGCGTTAAAAGAATTATTGCTAGTTCGGGTTTGCTTTTATTAGTTTGCTTGGTCCATTACTGTTATCTTAGTATGCTTTTAATTGAATTTAGGTGGGGGAACTGGTCCCGGGGCAGCACCATCTTCTCATCCTCCGTTCTCACGCGGTTAAGGCAAGTGCATTGCTTGTTACTTGGTTGTGATTGATTGGCCATGTTTGTGTGTTTTCAATACATGACAGCGTAGCAAGTACTCTGGTTGATAGAATAGTTATGAATGGTTGATAGAGAGTGCTAATATTTTGATACGTATTAGCTATGCATGGTTGATAGTGTGATTAAGGATGGTGAATGCTGTGGATATGATTAATTATTATTCATGAGTGATTGTTCATGTTTGCTAGTATTATGAATATGTGTGCTATTCATGGATGCTAGAATGCTATGAATGTCAACGATGATGAACGCTAGAAGTTTGAATAACTTTATTCATGTATGATGTTGTGAATACAAATTTATGATGGTTTAAAGTTTTGTTCATGTGCATCATGCTATCATATTGGAGGCTTGGTCACGTGGTGACTATGCATATCTGAGTCCCGTCATGTGGATGACGGGCTTGAGGTCCCCACATTCGTGGAATGTGGGCATTGAAAAGAGGTCCCCATCATGAAAACGATGGGCTTATGGTCCCCACACTTGTGGAGTGTGGACTTGAGGTCCCCTTTACTTGCGGAGTATTGGGCAATTGGTCCCTGCGCTTGCGAGCACAGGCATGGGTATGCAGCGACGGTTGCATACTTTGCATTATCGGTAAAATGCAAAAGATAAAGAGACAAAGAGAAAGTGCACTTGAGCATCTTGCATAGCATGAGCATATGACATGTTTATAATAGAGATTGTAGATGGATGATGATGATTACTGATTGATTATGTTATTATTGCCATTTATTGTACTTGCTGAGTCTTTGGACTCACTCTTCTTTGTTGTTGTGTTTTTAGGTACCCCTATACAAGAACGGCATGCATGGGAGGGAGTAAGACTTAGAGTGGTTGCACATTGGCACAAACTACTCATATTTGAATTGATAGAATGATAATTTAGTAGATGAGAAACTTGCTTTAAGAATTACATATGATACTCCCTCTGCTTGGAATAATTTGTAATAGAGTTGATTAGAGAATCATGGATGTCCTTTTGTTTATGCTTATAGTTGTTTAGCACGCTATGGATGATATAGTGATGATTAGCATAGTTTTGGTGGTCTCTTGATTATCTTTGGATGTTGGATTATTTAACTATGTTACAATTAAAGGTCGGGACCTCCAGTTAGTAACTAAACAAAGGAGGTTCTGTCGGATTTTAGAGAATTGTATCAATGTTAAAATAGCTTTAGTGTTAGTTTAGTAGCATTCCAAGCCGTTGTCAGGCTGGGGTGTTACAACAACTCCAAGTAAGATCGAAAAGGATTACCAAACTAGAACCAAAAGAAAGGTACTGAGTTTAGAGATTTGAATCGCTCGGATCAGAGCCCGAATGGAGGAGGACGGGCTCTCGGAAGGAGGTTCGACTACAGGTGGTCAGAAGTAAGTTCTGACTGGTCGGAAGGTTTAGACTACCTAGTCGAAAGAGGTTAGACTGGTCAGTGGTGGTTGGACTACTAGGTTCAAAGAAGGATACAACTCAACGTGGTCGTAGGAAGGACACAAGAAGGATCGACTACTCAATGTGGTCGTAGGAGGATCGACTACTCAGCGTGGTCGTAAGAAGGATCGACTACTCAATGTGGTCGTAGGAGGATCGACTACTCAACGTGGTCGTAAGAAGGATACGACTACTCAACGTGGTCGTAAGAAGGATAGAAGTGATGAGGACATCACTCCTTTGGATACACGCACTACACAAAATCCTCCGAGATCCAGTTGCTAAACTACAAGGTCCTATGACAAGAGCTCGTGCACGTCACTTGAATTATGAGGTGAGCTCGTTTCTAGATGCTAATAATTTATCTTTGCGAGAATGGTATTCTACCTAATAATTGTGATCTTTTGTTACTTACGAATAATGGGAGGATCCATCAAGTCGATTCCCAAAGTCCATGACCGGTCTACAAGCTATCGACCGGACTGCGGGCGCTCGACCAAGTCTCAAGCTCTTCGACCAGGTCGCGGCGCTACGACCGGACACGCGGCACTCGACTGGGTCTCAAGCTCTGACGATCAATAGGTGCTACGACACGTTTGCGGCCTACGACCGGACACGCGGCACTTTCGACTAGGTCTCAAGCTCTCCAGATTCAAGCTCTACGACCAGTCATTAGGTGCTGCGACACTGTTTTCGGTCTAATTGGGCCTTGTAAGCGTGTCGGGTCAAAGCCTAGGTTGTGTACGCCTCTCCCATGGCCGCACAACCCTAGGTCAACCTCCTCACGCCCCCTATATATATATATAACAGCCGCCACAGTATAGGGTTGGGTTTTTCTTTGAATTTTTCTGCCACTTGCAGTTTCGCCGTTGTACGTTTTGAGGAACCCCACTTTGTGATCTTTATTCATATTCGCAATACAATTCAGATTGCATCTTCCTTGTTCTTGTGAGTTGCTTTGATTGCTTGCAGGAACAATAACCCTCGTGGTAAGGTCGATCGTGTGCAAGCGTGGTCGATAACGACAGTCGTGCGGGTGTAGCGAATTGCGAGGTGACGATCTGCTGGTTGAAAGCCTCAAAGCGTCAACATCCTCACGACGAAATCAATCGAACCTATCAGAAGATCGGGCCACCGTACTCATCAATAAGGATTCGACTGCTTGATGTGATCGAAAGAAGGAAGAAGGAAGAGGGAGAGTTGAGGAAAAAGCAAGAGGGGGGAAACTGGGCGACAAGATGGAGCGGCGGGATTTGCGGCGGCGGTATGGGTGCATGGCGGCGGTAAGGGAGGACAAGAGGGAGAGCGAGCATGGCGAAAGCCAAGGACTTTAATGCACCGTGTTGAGGAAAAAGGGGTAGGATTCGCGGCGCGCGGCATTTAATCGCACATCGCTGAGAGGCGATGGCATTTAATGCGCGAGGACTTTTGCGACAGCCAACGTGATAGGAGGGGGAAAAGGTGAGCAGAGGGCTGACAGACAGGGCTGGTCGAAACCAAGAGGGTGGTCGTGACCGAGAAGGTGGTCGTGACTGAGAGGCTGGCCGAAACCAAAGGCTGGTCTCAACTGGAAGACGAGTTGAAACCAAAGTGGTACTTAGCCCGGAAGACTAGTCGAAATCAAAGGTTGGTGCGGATCGACGCGCAGGGAGGAGGAACGGGCGGATGGGAAAAAAAAGGAACAAACAGGGAAAGGGTATTTTAAAGACCAGAGGACTCCAATAAACTAAAGACAAACCAAATTTTGAATTAGTTGAAGTTTGATTAATTCATATTAAATTGCTTTTAACTTCCAAAATTTCAAGTTAAGCTTTAGAAATTCAACAAAACCAAATGGCTATTTTTATTTTTTGAAAATTTTCAAAAGTCCTAAAAATTGGAATGTTACAACACAAAATGACCTAATCCGGTGATCCAAATACCTTCTAATTTCAACGATAGCTCACAAAGAAGGTCAAGAACCTATTCCAATCGACGATCAGGATGATTGAACCCAAGGTTCCAAGAATTTCTTAAATGAATTCAAGAAGGCATAATAATCGAGGAAATTCGAACTTTGATAAAAAAAAACTTGCTCGTGGGAGGATGATAGTCAAGATGACCCTAGAGGATGATATTTCTCTTCCTACACAGTTAGATTAATCCATTGAGACCAAATAATCTAACAAGTTTAGCAAACTAAATAATTCTAATGATCAACCTTTCCATCAATGTTCCACACTTCTTAGTAACTCTATTGATTCCAATTAGATATAGCCATACCCTTAATCACAATTCATCACGAGCTACTACATAGAACCATCAAATTAATCAACTTTCCTTCCATTAATCAACTGCCTCCAAGGACCTTAGTTAAGATCGATTATACACCACACTACAGACACAACTTGATAACCCATATCATATCCACTAATTTCTTCGATTATAACCTCTCACTTGACTACGAGAAGACATCGCTAGAGAGTTTAGCATTTTCTTTCATAAAAGGAACTTTTCAACTTCAATACTCAAAATACCCAAAAGAGATACATTGAATGAAAAATTCCATGTACTAAAGGACTTGCAAAAGAAAACTTTCATTATCCAAATCATCAAGCGAAATAAATGGGTCATGTTTCCCAACAAGAAAGGCAAAACTCCAATATAAAAGTCAATCTTGACAACTAACCAAGTCCACCAGCTGCAAGAATAACTCAATAGTTGAAAAAATAATAATTGCTTTAAGAGACAAATTAAGCCAATGAAAACACATAATCCTTTCGCAAAGAAACCCTTCAACTGCAATGAACTACTGACCCAAGAGAAATTCATCAACCACAACTGGACAAGAGTTGACCAAATTTAAATTCAAGGAAGAGAACAACTTTTCTAAAAATACTCACTATCAACACCTGTACAAAGATATCCGAGGTAACCACTTCACTATGCTCTTACCATGAACCGTTGTGTAACCTGGTAAAGCCCAGGGTCACAACCACGACCACAACCTCTCAATGTGCGCTACCATCACTCATAATAATCATAGAATCATATTATAGGTATATAAGATCATCTCATAACAAGAATCATCAATACAACATAACGAAAGCGTAAATGCAATGCTTGACCCATCCCATCCTACTGTGCACCAATGTGTCAAGTTTTTAAGTTCATTAACCATTACAAAATTTTAACAAATTAAGTTACCTAAGTTGTTAATCTATTCACCACGGACCTATAGCCCGCTCTGATACCAACTGTAACACCCTAGCCCAACATGAGCCTAGAATGCTACTAAACTAACAATATAGCGAGATAAAACTAAGACACCTTACTAAAATTTTGGCAGAACCTCCTTTGTATAGCTAACTAAACCGGGGGTTCCAATAGGTACGAATATCATAATTAAACAATCCAACATTCAGCATAATCAACAGGCATTCAAGATATGCTAAATGACTAAAGCATAATCATAGGTATAAAAAATATGCTACTCATCATTATTACAAATAATCCAGCGCGTAAAGCATTACCATAATAAATCCATTAAGCAGTTTGCTCATTTATTAAGGCATGATGTGAAATCTAAACAACTATAAAGGTTCATGGCAGTGTGTGTGCGACAAATGGCTACTCCCTCCCATGCATGTTGTTCTTTATTGGGTACCTAAAACAACAACAACAACAGCAAGAGTGAGTCCACAGACTCAGCAAGTACATATAAAATATATTACAATACAAAATTATAACATCAGCATCCATTTCTAGAAACTTTGCATTAAACCACACCACATGCATATGCAATGCTCAATGCATCCGTTCTCTTTAACTCTTTTTGCATTTTACCGGTAATGCAAGGTATGCAACCGTCGCTGCATACCCATGCCTGTGCTCGCAAGCACATGGACTAAGAGCCCAATACTCCGCAAGTAATGGAGACCTCAGGCCCACACTAAGATACATGACGGGGACCTCAAAGATATACATGCTTGGTCACCACGTGACCAAGCCTCAACATGATCTCAATATGCACATGCATAGTTATTCTATTTATCATCAACATGCAATAGCAATAACATCATACATGAATAGAACTTAATCATACTTTGAGCATTCACCATTATTAATACACATATCATGCCAACAATCATGCATCGCTATCATGTATTAAATACACGCAATCATGATCAAGTATTCACAATTAATCTATCAATTAATGTACTTGCCTCAACCGTGCCAAAATGAAGGACGCGAAGAGGGCGCTACCCCCGGAACCAATCCCCCACCTGAATTAAGTTAAAAAGCACTCTAAGATAACAATACTGGACAAAAACAAAGCTAGAAGCAATTACAAAAAAGCTATAATCTCTCGCGCAACCCCAATTCCAAAATCATAAACAGTAGTCCATCCCCTCGAGAGACAGTCATAATCAAAAATTCATATCTTTTAGTACGGAGATACAAATGGGGTATTCTTGGACTTTATAGAAAGCTTATGAAATCCTCCATCTAAACCTAGTTTTTGAGCCTTCCAGATTAGGCCATTTACTACCCTTACCGAGTTGATTAACAGAACAGCTAATTCACGTCGGGTTTCTGGACAACAATATTAAAACTATCATAACTTTCAGTACATTTATCCAAATTTCACGTTATTTAACTTTCTCGAAAGCTAAGCCAATTATCTACATCTTTAGTTATAGTGAGACCTTCCAACTTTTCTTTAACTATCCACTTATGTATGATTACTAATAACTGTCAAAATTATAACAGATTTACCAAACAACAGCGCTACGAAATTCATAACTTATGAACCGCTCGTCCAAACGACATGATCCAAGACTCTATTGAAAGTTAAAGACAAGACCTACAAATCTATAGGAGAGGTCCAGATCAAATTTTGCAGTTAACATCCTCAAAACAGTTGGAAACTATAGACTTCTCTAAACCGATCCAATACCGACATTGCCTAAATTCAAGAATACACGACGAATCGAACAAGATCAGGGGTTACCCTCGGAGAATCCACTGAAGAACACGAGAACCACCATGTGATCCATCTCCCTTCCCTTCTCCCTTCTCCCTTCTCCCTTCTCCCCCTTCCTCTTCCTTTCTTCTTCTTCTTCTTCTTCTTCTTTCCTCTCCTTCCTTTCTACTCTTCTCCTCCTCTGTAACACCCCAGCCCGACATGAGCATGGAATGCTATTAAACTAACATTAAATAATTCTAAACCACGGCAAACTACCAAATTTCGACATAACCTTCCTTGTAAAGTTAACTACACGGAGGTTCCAACACATAGAACTCTTGTTCCAACTCTCAGTCGATCACCTTACCTATGCAAGCAGCATCTCCTCTACCAAGGGACGCACAAAGAACTCGCCTACCAACTCACTTATCCGAAGAACTCAACTGAGAACAAACGAGTCAAAATGCATCCAACTCAAAGCCATCTTCCCTTAGAAGAGCCCAATCCAAAATCAATGGATTTACCATGAATTTTTTTTTCCACTTTTGAAATAGGTAGTTTAGAAATAAATGCCACACAAGCCAAAAGAAAATCACTCAAAAAACCATATTAACCATTTTTTCTTAGCTGGAAGGAATCACACATCCGACAAGAACCAACTCAATCTGTAATTGACATCCGTCATAATCACATAGTTCAAGTAAGAACTAAGAAAATATCTCACTATCCAAGATCACACAATGTAACACCCTTTTCCACAATCTTTCTTTTAAGATTTTAACTTCCTCTATGTAATACCCGATTATCTTTTAGAGATAGTTACTCGGGAGAGAATTAATGGAAAATTCAAGATTTTCGGAGAAAAATTCAGAACCTAGGGTTTGGGCAGGCTAATCCAGCTGGTGGCGGTCATGAGTGGCCCAAGAGGGGAGGTGCACACAGGCCCAAGCCCATGCGCCCCACCTCCCCTAACCTAGGGCAGCCCATCCCTTCCCTTCTCCCCACGGTGGCCGCCACAAGCATCCCTCCCCTTCCCCATGCGCCTCCACCCCATCCCTCCCCTTGCCTCCACCTCCACCCCTCCTCCTCTGGGCAGCCATCTTCTCCTCCCTTGCTGCTGCCACCCGAAACAACAAGGAGGATGAGCCCGGGTTGCAACGTACAAGGAAGAAGAAGAGGGGAAAAGAGGGGAGAAAGGAGGAGATTGAGAGAGTTTATGATGGTGGGCTGTTCTTCATCTTCCAGCGGATCTACAAAGGGTAACAAAGAGCTAGCTTCACGGTTTGATGTTTGTTAGATGCAAGTATGATTAGTTGTTTGGATCAAGTCTGTTTTTTTTAGTAGATTCAATTCTGTCCAGAATGTTGCGGGGTCTGTTTCGTGGTTTTAGAGGCCGAATCTGAGTTGATCATCTCCTGGAGTTATGTAGGTCTTGTTCTTAGCTTTCGTTGGCCGTCAAGATCACCTCATTCCGACTTTCGAGTCAAAAGTTATGATAAATTTAATATCTGCTGTCCAGAATCCTGACGAGAATTAGCAGTCTCTGTATAGGTTGATTTATGGCCTAGTTAGAGGGTGATTCAGAGGTCTTTCCATAACAAATTTTGAAGGTGATATCACTAGCTTTCAGGATTGATAAAGAACACTTCATTTGGATTTATAGATCAAAAGTTATGAACTTTTCATTGTGACTGTCCAGATTGTATGTCAGTCTGTCCAGATTGTATGTCAGTTTCTATCTTTAGTTTTGACCCGTGTGCCACTTTTTGTTAAATGCAAAAATTGAATGTCGTGCCAACTAGTTTATTGTAGGTAATTTCATAACCTTTTCAGATTGTTAAAGAACGCTCAATTCGGAGTTGTAGATTAAAAGTTATGGTTGTTTTAGTATTGCTGTCCTGTTTGTTCAGACAGAAGTTGTGCTGCTGTTTTGTTTTCTTTATTAGAAAGTTTATTGGCCGAATTGGAAATCTCATCAACTTGAATGTTATAGATATGTTCGTTAAGATGAGGTAGGATCTGGACTCATCTCATTTCGAGTCCCACGTCATTAACTACTGTCATTTTCGTGCTGCTGTCCCGACACGTTTTTGGGTTGCAGCCTGTTTTTCAGATTAGGTTTATGGCGATTCCTTGGGAGTTCAAGGGGTATTGTAGACTATTAATTCGGGTTGGATTCTATGTTGTTCTTATTTTGGTTATTTAATTGTTTAGGCCACGAGGCTACGGGTTTGGGGCGCCATCGTTGCTGCTGCTTGCGTCATAGCGCGAAGGCAAATGCTTTGTTGCTTTTGAGTGATGTGATTGTGAATGTTTTCATGAATATAGTGTGACATATTGTGTTACCGAGATGCTGAATTGGTTATGTTCTTTCATTATGTGGAGTATATCTTGAGAGATGGTATTATCACTGTTCATGTTCATATCATGCATCCTTTTATTCATGTTATGTCCACGGGAGTGGATTGTAAGTCCCACCATTCCAATGTGGGCAAATTTGGACATTTTCATGTCCGTCCACGGAGTGGATTGAAAGACCCATCAATTCCGGTATGGGCACGTAAGACCCATCAATTCCGTATGGGCGACTTTGGACACCTATATGAAACGTTCTTCATATAGGACTTGGATCCCGCACTTTTGTTAAGGTGCGGGCTTAATAATTCACCAGCGGTGTGTCACTCACTATCTGGTATATGCATGTGTGCAGTCCATCCTTGATTACATTCATTCATTTCATGTTTTCATAAGTGTTCACTCGATGCAAGGTTCGCATTCTTAAATGGTGATGTCTGTTTGTATATGTGTTCTTTCTCTTTCATTTGTACTTGCTGAGTCATGGACTCACTCTTGCGTTGTTTGTTTATTTTAGGTAACCCCTGATGTTGGCTCACTTGGGAGGGAGTAGACACGCACTACTCGTTCACATTATCCTATTCATGTTCAAGATCAAATTTAGTTCTATCTTACATTCGTTAATGATGAACTGTAATAATTAAATTATAATTGGTGAAGGAAGGATACCTTCTCCACAAGGATGTTGATTTATTACTGCGTGTGAACCTTCTTTATTGATGATCAGTATTAAATAACTTAGAAGGTGAAGGAAGGATACCTTCACCATGTCTGTTTAATTAATGCTGTCATTAGTTCAAATTCTTCGCATTATGGATGTATGTTAGATGTTTTAGGTGACATCTTGGCTTCGAATAGCCGAGGTGTTACAGTTGGTATCGAGCGGGCTTTAGGTCCGTGGTTAATAGAAGAACATTAAAATGACACACTTGTACCTGATGGGTGGGGTTGGGAATCTATTGCTTCCGTATTTCTATTGTTATGTTTCATTCGTTGAGCAATTGTTGAGTTATACGTATTATCTTTCTTGTTGTTAATCTATGATCTACTATGATATTCATTATCTATGAACTAATACTTTGATTGTCGTGAGATGATCCTGCATATTCATAATTGAGTATTTTGGTGAAGCGTGTTGTTAACGGATGATAAGAAGTGGAGGTCGTGGTTGTTACTCTGGGATTCACCAGGTTACACCACTGTTCGCAGTACGTGGTTAGAGGAGTAGTTACCCCGAGTACCAAAGTTAGAGGTGTTGAGCGTGAGTTGCTTTAGAAAGTTGTACTCTTTCTTGATTTCTGAATTTGCCAATTCTTGTCCTGTGGTGGTTGATGAATTTCTCCTAGGTTTGTGGTTCATGATAGTTTATGGTTTTCAATAGATCCCTCTTGGTTCTCTGAAACAAATGTTGTTTTTCGACTGTAGGGTTGCTTTTACCACTTGTGGTCGTTGTCAATTGACAAGATTGATGTTTTCATGGTTGCTCCTTCTTTCTCATTGAAAAAGAATGACTCATTTACTCGTTTGATAGCTTGGTTAGTGAGAGTTTTCCGCTGTAAGTTCGTTTGCATGGGAAAGCTTTGGCTTTATGCGTTTCTTTTGGATTACTTCGAGCATTGAGGTTTGAAGTCTCTCTTTTGCTGTAGTAAGGGGTTAGAATCCTTTTGTGATGTCTTGCCATGCTTAAATTGAGAATTTATAACCAAGCGAATAAATTGTTACGATATGAGTTACCAAGTTGGGTTATTAGCATGGTGCAAATCAACTATTCTTAACTACCATCTATAAAAGTGAAATTGATTAATTTGAAATATCCTTGTATTTGATACATGCTGTATGTTAAATAAAGACTGTCCATATCTGTTCAGAACCTATAGATCTTACATAAGAGCTAGATTTATCTATTTCATGGTATGCTAAAATTGTTGAAACTTGTATAAAGGACCGGATGGGTGCCGGTGTATCGATTCGGGAAACCTTGTTTATAGAAAATTGTGTTAGTGAATCTTTAATCATGTTTTGAAATGATTTCTGAACAAAGGTGAAATGTGAGTCTATGTTTATATATGGTTATGTGTTGGCAAATGGAATTAGTACCGTATGTTCATACATGATTAATACAATCATCATTTGTTTTTGAGCGCTAAAGAAGGTGTTGAGCAACACCCACAGTGGAGTAGACGAATTTCGTAAGTAGTCTTTGATATCGTGCCTTGTGATATTGTTATTGCTTAGCATAGTCTTGATATAATAAATTTGTTTCAACCTTTTGTTTGTGTTCCCTTTGGGAAGTTTTAGGATGGAGTAATAAAGTTTGATGACTCTTGGTACTAGTGTGTGTTGTCGATGTTATTAAATAGTCAAAATGTGAGAATGAGGCTAATTCTCGTAGAAATTTGATCACCCATGGTGATATTTCCTAAATGATCAAATTTCATGTTTTGTGTTCATGATCTTTTGGGGGTTCAGGCTTTATGTGGTAAATGAAGTTTATCGAGTATCGATAAGTTGCAAAGTTATAATGATTATTCAGTGATACAAGTGCTTCGATCTTGAATACTTATTTGTTCTTATCTGTTAAGGTTCGATATTCTCTTCTTGTGAGGCTTATGTTTTCAACTGTGGACTCCACTTATGTTCTATGAGTTCATTGCTTAATTGGTTTTCCCCTTGGTCCCGTGTTCAGTGCGAGTGGTAGATGAGTTTTCTAGTTGGTGAAAAATCGTTTTCATTTGTCTCTTCTTTTGAGAAAGAATCAACTCATTCTTTTCACGTGGGTCTTACGAAGTGTTTTCAAATTGTTCTTGTGAGAATTGAAGTTAATATCGTTTAGATGAGAATATTTCAAGTTTAGCTTTCGTGATATTTTCTTTGGGTTCTTGAATCATCTGATAGCTGAAATTATTTTAAATAAACTAAGGTATTGAATTGTCTTGTTGCTTCTTAAGAGTTTTGTGTGACTTAATTTTAAAGACTTTTTAGTCTAAGTGGGCAACATGAGGTTGCAATCAAAGAAGTTATGTTGGTTCCTTTAAGAGAGAATAATCTGCTTGCTTTTCATGAAATCCGTAATTGGAAATGTTTGAGTTTGGTGGTGAGATTATTTGGATCTCATGTTTAGTGTGTAGTTGAATTGTTCTGAACAAATAGGGCGTATTGAGGAATTTCATTGGTTCTTATTTAGTCCGTGTGGTTTGGACTAAAGACCTTATCTTGTTCATTGTGGCAAGCGATGTTAGTCAAAGAATTAATTTCAGTGTTAAAGGAAAGAGTGCAATAGGAATATTTGAGAATTTGAGTCAAGTTTTGTAACTCGTGGTTATTTGAATTGTTCATAAACTTTTTGCTCTTTTCACTCAAGAGTTGTCGAGTTCCAATCGCAATGTCATTTTCTTGTTGGTTGTTATTTGCTATTTCCATTTCGAGGTGATGCGTGCCCTCCGATGTGAACTCAACTTTCGTTTTCCCAGATCTTTATTACCAGATTATTTCTTTTGGTCTCGTGCTCACTGTGAGCAGCAACATTTTCCTGTGTGGTGAAAGTTGTTCTTGTTCGCCTCTTTCTTTTGAGAAAGGATCAACCGTTTTGTGCTATAAAGTTTTGCAAATCGTGAGTTGTTAATTGTTTGGTGGTGGTTAAGTGATTGTAGGGGTGAGATTTTGCTACCCAGCTATTGGAGGAGTAATAGAAGATGAGTTGGTTTTGACTGAACCTCTTGGAGGAAGTTGATTGAGATGGAATGTATGGTTTGAAGTAAAATTTTATATTGTTCGACTAAGTAGGACCTATGGTATAGTGTAGTTCAGAACCTTGGTTCATGTTGAAATGTTGGGGATTATCAAATGTATGGAAACCGTAATCAATTTTATAGAGTAACACTATTGAAAGTATCGCGATGTTGTATGAGGATTCTGATGAGGTCAATGAGTGAGTATGTCGGAATTGTGGGGATCTTAGAGATTTAAGCCGATGATTTCATTATTTGTTATAAGAGGAATTCGTTGTAGAGGTCTTGGAGGTTAAGTCTGGGCTTTCCATTGTCATGCTAGACTTTTGGTCGCCCAAAGATTTGTGTGTAGAGGAGATAGAACATTGGAGTATCTGAGTAGTGGAATGATTGTCAATAGAACCCTTCGATGTAGTTCATGGCGGGTGTCTGAGGATTCGATGTGTTATTCTGAAAGTTGGAGGTGATGAGATTGCATGGGTTTTGAGGTGCTTTGGTGCCTTCTATCAAATTAATGTCATCGGTTGAATGAGTTGTCTAGAGCATTCGGTGGAATCAATAGAGTCTCTCCACAAAGGTGTGGATGATGTACTTGGTTTAAGCCTAATTTGAGGATGTTAAATTAAGAGGTTTGAGCCACGTGGTATGCGATGAATTCAATTCCAAGGTCGAGAGAAATTTTATTCCTAAAAGAGGACTTGAGAAAAGAATGTTTCCTTGGGTATTGAGCGTTTTATTGATACTCATTTGAGCTTTGTGTTGTTGGTAGTGTCTTACGCAATGTGAGTTGGTGTTGTGTTGGCATGTTTGCTTCTTTCCAATTCAGACAAAACAAAAGAAGTATTTGGTTTCAGCATTCAAGTGATTCCTCCTTTAGTATTCGTGACGTTTATTCGCAATTTGCCACTTGGAAAGTGGGAAGGTTTTCTTGATGAAATTCTGATTTCTAGATTTTACTCTTCATTACTCAGTTGGTAACGTCTAGTTGTGACGTGAATCTTTCTTGTTCAGATGTGTTTTGTCGGTAAAAGAGTTTGCTTAAAGAGTTTTCGATCGTGTGTTTCTGGTTAAAGGAGGTGATCCTTGCTTTAGTGAAGAGTTCGATTGAGAGGCGGAATAAGAGTTTCGTGTTCTTTATGCTTGTCATGTGGTTCGGTATCATTGGGAAGGTTAACCCAAGGTACATTGGGTTGTTTTAAGCTAGTTGGCGTATCGCGGGGCTATCTCGAGTCCATGCGCGGTTCGTGTTGAGTAAGTACCAGGAGAACCAGTGTTTGAGTTTCGTTTGCGCCGTTGATCTTTGAGTAGGATCTTACCTTCGTTTCCCTTCTAATGGCGTGCACGAATTTTGGGTTGAGTGTTAAAGCAGGCGTCGTTTTACGTCTTAGCGGGTGGTCTCCTCTTCTTGAGAAAAGGCCACTTGAGAGTTGGTTTTAGTGTGCGTGAGCGACACCAGTTTATTTGTTCTGATGCGTGTTAATTCATTGTTTTCAATTCCGTGGTATTCATCCTTGTGTTCTTTTGACGATTAGAATTGAGGTCGAATGCTGATAAGAGGGTAGAATGTAATACCCGATTATCTTTTAGAGAGATAGTTACTCGGAGAGAATTAATGGAAAATTCAAGATTTTCGGAGAAAAATTCAGAACCTAGGGTTTGGGCAGGCTAATCCAGCTGGTGGCGGTCATGAGTGGCCCAAGAGGGGCGCACAGGGCCCAAGCCCATGCGCCCCACCTCCCCTAACCTAGGGCAGCCCCATCCCTTCCCCTTCTCCCCACGGTGGCCGCCACAAGCATCCCTCCCCTTCCCCATGCGCCTCCACCCCATCCCCTCCTTGCGCCTCCACCTCCACCCCCTCCTCCTCTGGGCAGCCATCTTCTCCTCCTTGCTGCTGCCACCGAAACAACAAGGAGGATGAGCCCGGGTTGCAACGTACAAGGAAGAAGAAGAGGGGAAAAGAGGGGAGAAAGGAGGAGATTGAGAGAGTTTATGATGGTGGGCTGTTCTTCATCTTCCCGCGGATCTACAAGGGTAACAAAGAGCTAGCTTCACGGTTTGATGTTTGTTAGATGCAAGTATGATTAGTTGTTTGGATCAAGTCTGTTTTTTTTAGTAGATTCAATTCTGTCCAGAATGTTGCGGGGTCTGTTTCGTGGTTTTAGAGGCCGAATCTGAGTTGATCATCTCCTGGAGTTATGTAGGTCTTGTTCTTATCTTTCGTTGGCCGCCAAGATCACCTCATTCCGACTTTCGAGTCAAAAGTTATGATAAATTTAATATCTGCTGTCCAGAATCCTGACGAGAATTAGCAGTCTCTGTATAGGTTGATTTATGGCCTAGTTAGAGGGTGATTCAGAGGTCTTTCCCATAACAAATTTTGAAGGTGATATCACTAGCTTTCAGGATTGATAAAGAACACTTCATTTGGATTTATAGATCAAAAGTTATGAACTTTTCATTGTGACTGTCCAGATTGTATGTCAGTCTGTCCAGATTGTATGTCAGTTTCTATCTTTAGTTTTGACCCGTGTGCCACTTTTTGTTAAATGCAAAAATTGAATGTCGTGCCAACTAGTTTATTGTAGGTAATTTCATAACCTTTTCAGATTGTTAAAGAACGCTCAATTCGGGTTGTAGATTAAAAGTTATGGTTGTTTTAGTATTGCTGTCCTGTTTGTTCAGACAGAAGCTGTGCTGCTGTTTTGTTTTCTTTATTAGAGAGTTTATTGGCCGAATTGGGAAATCTCATCAACTTGAATGTTATAGATATGTTCGTTAAGATGAGGTAGGATCTGGACTCATCTCATTTCGAGTCCCACGTCATTAACTACTGTCATTTTCGTGCTGCTGTCCCGACACGTTTTTGGGTTGCAGCCTGTTTTTCAGATTAGGTTTTATGGCGATTCCTTGGGAGTTCAAGGGGTATTGTAGACTATTAATTCGGGTTGGATTCTATGTTGTTCTTATTTCGGTTATTTAATTGTTTAGGCCACGAGGCTACGGTTTGGGGCGCCATCGTTGCACCTAACTTGTGTCATGCGGAAGGCAAATACTTTGTTGCTTTTGAGTGATGTGATTGTGAATGTTTTCATGAATATAGTGTGACATATTGTGTTACCCGAGATCTGAATTGGTTATGTTCTTTCATTATGTGGAGTATATCTTGAGAGATGGTATTATCACTGTTCATGTTCATATCATGCATCCTTTTATTCATGTTATGTCCACGGGAGTGGATTGTAAGTCCCACCATTCCAATGTGGGCAAATTTGGACATTTTCATGTCCGTCCACGGAGTGGATTGAAAGACCCATCAATTCCGGTATGGGCACGTAAGACCCATCAATTCCAGTATGGGCAGCTTTGGACACCTATATGAAACGTTCTTCATATAGGACTTGGATCCCCGCACTTTTGTTAAGGTGCGGGCTTAATGAACACCGACGGTGTGTCACTCACTATCTGGGTATATGCATGTGTGCATCCATCCTTGATTACATTCATTCATTTCATGTTTTCATAAGTGTTCACTCGATGCAAGGTTCGCATTCTTAAATGGTGATGTCTGTTTGTATATGTGTTCTTTCTCTTTCATTGTACTTGCGAGTCATGGACTCACTCTTGCGTTGTTTGTTTATTTTAGGTAACCCCGATGTTGGCTCACTTGGGAGGGAGTAGACACGCACTACTCGTTCACATCATCCTATTCATGTTAAAGATCAAATTTAGTTCTATCTTACATTCGTTAATGATGAACTGTGATAATTAAATTATAATTGGTGAAGGAAGGATACCTTCTCCACATGGATGTTGATTTATTACTGCGTGTGAACCTTCTTTATTGATGATCAGTATTAAATAACTTAGAAGGTGAAGGAAGGATACCTTTACCATGTCCTGTTTAATTTAATGCTGTCATTAGTTGAAATACTTAGTTCAAATTCTTCTGCATTATGGATGTATGTTAGATGTTTTAGGTGACATCTTGGCTTCCGAATAGCCAGGGTGTTACACTCTAAACTATGGGATTCCAAATCATTGTATCACACGCTAACTCATTACTCTTAAGTTGACAACCTCAAGCTATGCTCAAACCGCAAACATCGTCCATACCCTTATAGAGAGACTCTACTGACTCTACAATAACATACTCTAGATAATTCTCTTATCGATAGACTTACTTTGATAGATAATTTCCAATGCTCCTCAACAAATATTTCACCCAAAATCGCATCGCTCCAATCCGTAAGGAATAATCAACTTGAAATCCACAACACACACTCTCATTTACTTCATTAAAAGAGTTCTATTAATGATCGTCATACTATTCAAAATCCATTGTTATTCTTCTAGTTCTATACATAATCATTGAGCAACTAAGGATCTAGCATAGAACACCAAACCCAATTTCCACCTCCAAGACTCTATAAGTGTATTTCGGTGTAACTGTTACGAAAAATCCTCAGATCCGGTGACTGAAATTCCCACAATCCAAACATACTCAATCATTACTTCAACATGTAAACATATTCTTGACCAAATTATCTTTATAAAGATTCTAACTCCTAGAGGGTTACTCGCTAACGCCAAAACATTCCTAACAATAGCTCAACAATCCCTGCTATCTCATTAATTAGCATAACAATTGGATTATTTTGCTACTCCCCACTCTGTTAAACTACATCGCCATAAATCACCTACACAACCTCTCAAAATTACCCAATCGCGATACTCTAAGACATGATCAAGTTTCCCATACTTTCGATAAACCCAACATTCTATCATGAATGAAGGTTCTTGGATTATAATTCGCTATGGGTTCCGCTAGTTGTAACCCTAATCAGTTTTATTTCAACGACAATCATTCCATTTAAATCAAATTCTCCAAGAATTATAGGTCAAAGCCAATTTACTTTCTGCTGTTCTTCAAATAGCTTGGTCTCCAAAATTCTTACCGCTATCGTTTACTTGACCACCACCAACCAATCACCATACAACTCTTTATAACACTTGGCATCACAACTTGGTTAATTCCTTACTCAAAGGAAGAAATAAAGACACAAGGTTCGACGCACAAGAAATCGTGGCTCCTCAAGTGAGCACGAGACCAAGAAAGCAGATCAAATAGAAATGATCTCGGAAAACAAAATACGAGTCCACAGTCGAGGGCACAAGTCCCACAAGAAGAAATTTTCCACGTCCATAAATCATAATAAAACATTGCTATGCAAACCCAAGAAACTCTTAAGCTGTGACAACACGAAAGTTGCAGATTACGATTTTTAGCTCCAACCTCAAATACTTATGGCAAACATTTTTCGTTAACACAACGAAAGCAACCTCTTTGATTACAATATTACTTGTCAAACTAAACAAGAAATGCCTTTAATACCAAATCACATTAATCACATCGGAACCAAACGGAACCTTTCCATATGTCACATTGCTCAACTAATTTCATCTACTACATAAATCATGAACCCCCAAAAGATCACGAATACAAAACTCTAAACATTTCATTTAACCGTTATTAAAATAATCAACTTACTTTCTATCTAGAAGAATCCTCACCACTCCAACGCGTCACAATCTCTTGTAGACCTTATTACTAACATCAAGAATAATTCACTCTTAACAAGGTTTGTTATCATCCACTCTTCCTTTATAAAGTCCCCAAAAGCTAACCAAACTGTTACATATCACTTTATCATCTCATCCTCGATTGAGAGTACACCAAATTCTTACAACTTCACTACAGCAACCACTTTATTTTTTTATAGGGAACCTACTACACAATTTAAAAGGTTACACAAAAACCCTTTCATCAAAGACATACTATTATCTGACAATTTCACCGTCATGCAAACACAGGTCACTTATTAAATCACATCATAAACCATTGATGATTATTCAATCATGGACAAAATTGATGGTCCTTTCTCTATTTGTTTTCCCACGAGCAAAAATAAGATCATCAAATCGCCAATTAAAGAAAATTCCATATTATCATCTATTAAGACAACGATGAAACACATCCTTATATTTCCCCTTCCTACACAGTTAGATTAATCCATTGAGACCAAATAATCTAACAAGTTTAGCAAACTAAACAATTCTAATGATCAACATTTTCGTCAAAGTTCTACACTTTTTAATAACTCGATTGATTCCAATTAGGTATAGCCATACCCTTAATCACAGTTCAACAAGAACTACTACATGGCACCATCAAATTAATCAACTTTCCTTCCAGGGATCTTAGTTAGGATCGATTATACACCACACTACAGACCCAACTTGATAACCCATATCATATCCACTAATTTCTCCGATTATAACCTCTCACTTAACCATGAGACGACATCGTTAAAGGGTTTAGCATTTTCTTCCATAAAAGAACATTTCAACTTCAACACTCGAGATACCCAAAAGTGATATATTGAATCAAAACTTTCACGTACTACAAGACTTGCAAAAGGAAACTTTCATTATCCAAATCATCAAGTGAAATAAATGGGTTATGCTTTCCAGTAAGAAAAATGAAACTCCAATACGAAAGTCAGTATTGACAACTATCCAAGTCCACCAGCCACGAGAATAACTCAACAATAGAAAAAAAACAATAATTGCTTTAGGGAACAAGTTAAGCCAATAAAACATATCAACCTTTCTCAAAGAAACTCATCAACTGCAATGAACTATTGACCCATAGAAATCCATCAACCACAACTGGACAAGAGTTAACCAAATTCGAACTCAAGGAGAGAACAAATTTCTAAAGATACTCATTATCGATACTCGTACTAAGACATTTGAGATAACCACTTCCCTGTTTTCATACCACGAAAGATGGTGTGACCTGGTAAAGCCTAGGGCCACAACCACGACCTCAACCTCTCAACATGCGCTACCATCACTCATACTAATCATAGAATCATATTACAGGTATATATGGTCATCTCATAAAAGGAATCATCAATACAATATAACGGAAGCGTAAATGCAGTGCTTGACCCATCCCATCCAACTGTGCACCAGTGTGTTAGGTTTTTAAGTTCATTAACCATTACAAAATTTTAGCAATTTAAGTTGCCTAAGTTGTAAATCCAATCACCACAGACCTACTGTCCGCTCTGATACCAACTGTAACACCCCAGCCCGACATGAGCCTGGAATGCTATTAAACTAACATTAAATAATTCAACACATAGATGAATCATAAATAAATAAACCGACAACCAGAATCATCATTAGGTATTCAAAGTATGCTAAGCAACTAGTATATCCAAAGAAATCTGAAGTACACTACTCATCATTATTACACTTAACCCATTGCATGAGGCATAATCATAATAAATCCTTTAAGCAACTCGCTCATTTATTTAAGCATGGTCTGAAGTTTATTCAACTTTAGATGGTTCATGGTAGTGTGTGTGTGAACATTAAGCTACTCCCTCCCATGCATGTCGTCCTTGGATTGGGTACCTAAAACAACAAGAAAGCAAGAGTGAGTCCACAGACTCAGCAAGTACATAAATAAAAGACACATGATTCGAACCATAACATCAACATCCACATTTAGGAGCACATCATTAAATCATGCCACATGCATATGCAATGCTCAATGATTCCTTTTGTTTATCTCTTTTGCATTTCTTGGTAATGCAAAGTATGCAACCGTCATTGCATACCCATGCACATCTTGGCCGCGCACGAGGACCAATTGCCCAATACTCATAAGTATTTGGGACCTCAAGCCCACACTCCACAAGTGTGGGGATCTCAAGCCCGTCACATTCATGACGGGGACCTCAAAGATGTGCATGCTTGGTCATCACAAGACCAGGCCTCAACATGATATCAATATGCATATGCACCATCTCTTTTCATTATCAAGCACCAATGGCAGTAACAATGTTCATGAATAAAAGCAATAAGGACATTCATGAATAAAGACGATAACAACATTCATGAAGAAAGGCAATAACAATATTCATGAATAAAGCCAATAACAACATTCATGAATGAAGGCAATAACAACATTCATGAATAAAGCATATCCATACTTTGATCACTCACCATTTTTATTATGCACACTTATCAACAGCCATACGTCATTAACAAGCATCAAACCCGCATTCATGTCCAAGCAATCACAAACAAGGTACAAACGATGCACTTGCCTTAACGCGTGAGCGGAGGATGCGAAGAAGGCGCTGCCTCGGGACCAATCCACCACCTAAAATTCATTTAAAGGCATACTAAGCCAATGGTAATGGACCGAACAAACGATATAAGCAACCACAATCTAGCAATAGCTTGTGCTTGACCCCGACTCCAAATTCCTAAAAGCTGATCTGTCCCTCTATAACCAGTCATGTTCTAAAATTCTTATCTTTTAGTACAGGAGTCCAAATGAGGTGTTCTTAGACTTCATTTAAAGGTTATAAAATTACCCAACTAAACCTAGTTGGTGGGCCTTCCTGATTCGGCCATCTAATATCCCTTTTATGCTGATTAACAAAACATCGATTTCACATCAGGTTCTCTGGACAGTACACTAAAACAATCATAACTTTCAGCTCGTTTGTCCAAATGTCGCGTTCTTAGGCTTCCCTGAAAGCTACGACAATTATCTACAACTTTCGTTATACTGAGATCCTCTAATTCTCCATTTAACTGATCTCTCAAGTCAGATTACTAAAACATGTCAGAATACTGACAGGTTCGCAGAACAATCGCACTAATAAATTCATAACTTTTGCTAAAGAGGTCCAAATAATACGATCTAGCACTTCATCGAAAGCTATTGAAGTCTTCTACAACTCTCTAGGAGAAGCCCAAGACCGAATCCGCACTTAACTATATCAAAACGTCTGTCTAACGCGATCTGTCATGAGGAGATAGAAATACCGACATTGCTACAACAATCAAATATGCATCTATTCGGGGGCAAACCGGGTTACCCTTGACGAACGCTGTAGACGCGATGCAATCCATGAATCTTCCCCTTCCCTCTCTTCTTCCCTTCTCCTTTCTTCCTTCTTCTTCTTTTTCTTGGCCGCCACCACAATGAAGAGGCATCGGAGGAGAGGGCACCACCATGGAGGAGATGGGTTGCTACGATGCAGTGCTACTGATGGCGGCGCGGGTAAGGTTCCCCTCCTTCTTTAGTTGGTTTCTAGTTTCCTCATGGGCCATGGGCCACTAAGCTGTTTTCCTCCACTTGACTATGGGTTGCGTGGCCCATTACTCTCTCAATTTCTGATTTTTCTCTTTTAATTATCTTAATTCCCTCTCTAATTTTTTTATTACATCCACTAACGACAAACGGGATATTACATCCTCTTGGCATAGCAACAGAGAAGGGTGTGCTCAGTACCCACATGCAATCCTAAGAATTAAAATTGAATTTCAAACCATTTTATCGGGATTTAAAATAGAATTTCAGAGTTTCTGTAAAAGGGGAATTAAATCTTGGGCCAAAGGCCCATAACCTTGGCCCATTAGGGGCACCCTATAACCCTAGATATACTATAGCACCCCAATGCTACAGTGCTGCCGCCACTTCTACAGTAACTCTGATGCTACAGTGCACACCCTCCATTGCTGCTGTCCCAGAAGAAGGGGGAGGGAGAAAAACCCTTCGGGTGCCGCCAGCCAAGGAGACAAGAGGAGGAAGAGATCGAGAAGAGGAGAGATGGTCTTCGTGGGATTTCTTCATCATCCTCCTGGGTGCAGCAAGGGTAACAGATGTCGATCTTTGTTGTTTGGTTAGTAGTAGATGTGAAATTGCTTAGAATTGATTGGATCGAATTGCTGCGATTAGAAAGTCGATTCTGTCAGTTGTTGTGTGGCCAATTTGGCGATCTTAGAGGCGAATCGGAGGATCATGTAACACCAGCTATCAGGAAGCCAAGATGTCACCTAAAACATCTAACATACATCCATAATGCGGAAGAATTTGAAATAAGAATATCAACTAAAGACGACATTAAGATAAGCAGGACATGGTGAAGGTATCCTTCCTTCACCTTCTAAGTTATTTATCTTGATCATCAATAAAGAAGGTTCACCGATAATAAATCAACATCCATGTGACCTTCCTTCACCAATTATAATTTAATTATTCAGTTCATCATTAATGTAGATAGAACTAAATTTAATCTTGAACATGAATAGGTTGATGTGAGCAGTAGTGCGTCTACTCCCAAGTGAGCCAACATCGGGGTTACCTAAAATAAACAAACAACGCAAGAGTGAGTCCATGACTCACCAAGTACATTATCAATAAGATAATCATTCAATATGAATAAGACAAACTCATCATCGAGTTCGATCACATCACAACTGATTACATATGAAGACATGGTATGAATGCTCAAAATCAAAGGAATGGATGCACACATGCATATCACAGGTATAGCGATGAAACACCCGTCGGTGTTCACTCAAGCCCGCATCTTAACAAAAATGCGGGATCCACTTCCGTATGAAGAACGTTTCATACGGGTGTCCAACATTGCCCATCTTGGAGTTAATGGGTCTTACATGCCCATTCGGAATTAATGGGTCTTTCAAATCCACTCCGTGGGCGGACATGACAATGTCCAACACGCCCTCACGGAATGGTGGGACTTGCAATCCACTTTCATGGATGAAACATGCATAATGAATGCATAGAATGAAATACGAATATTGAAAGACATGATAACAAAACATGGATTCAACACATATGAAAGAACATAGACAATCCATCTTCTCTCGTATCATACAAAATCACAGCATGACCACATAAACATTCATCAATCACAATCATTAAGGGTGGCAATGTACTTGCCTTCCGCGATGCGACGCGTTAGTCGACAAAGGTGATACTCCTAAACCCGAGGCTTCACCTCCTAAACAAGTAAAATAATTTCAATAAGGACATAATATACCCAGCACTACTAATCGGCGTTCTACCCTGCTTTCCTGATGACTCAAGTCATTCTTACAAAGCCTAAACTGAAAACAACGATTTCTGCCATAAACTATATCTGGACAGCAGCACGGAAATTAACATAACTCAATGTCTAGAAGTCGAAAAATGGTAAACCCAATTGCTGTAGATTCTTAACTGATCTATCTACAAACCTCTAGTTGACACGACAATCCAATTTGGTCAATTTAATAGGTTAAAAAATGTTTGAACGTTCAGTACAGACTCAGCCTACAAAACTTCAGCAGAAATATTCAGTTGACCATAACTTTTATGTTATAACTCCGAATTGAGCGTTCTTTAACAATCTGAGAAGGTTATCGAATTACCTACAATAACCTAGTTGGGTGAACTTTTAGATTCTTTCAATTTCCCTATCATATTTTAGAAAATATCCAGACAGATTATTCTCGTCGGGTTTTGGCAGCAGCTATTAAATCGAACATATCTTTTGATCCGTAACTCGGAAGCAAGAAAACTCAAAGGCTATCTAAACCTGACAGGGTATAATTCAATTATCTAGGAGACACTAAGTTCAAATTCTGCGATTAACAATTTCTTACACAATTTACATATTGACTGCAGAATCTCGTCAGGATTCTGGACAGTCAAGACTAATTCTATCATATCTTTTGACTCAGACCTCGGAATTGAGTGAACTCAGTGGCCACTGAAACTTAGAGCGAGGCCTAGATATCTCTAGGAGACCAGCTCTTCAGATTCTGCTTAAAACTACCGAAACAGCCTCTTCAACCTACTGGACAGGATCGATCTTATTGAAGACAGACTGGAATTTATTAATTCTACTCGCTCCCACAACGAACAACTTCTAGAAATCACAAGAACACCCGTTACCTTTGACGACGTGTGAGGCGATGCTGGCGAGCCTCGGAGAAGGCGTTGGTGGTGATTCCCTTCTTCTTCTTCTACTGCCCGCAAAGCTTTCCCGTTCCTCGCGAAAACCGGCGGTGAGAAGGATCAACTCCGCAGCGAGGATGTCGTCTTGAGGCCAGCACCATGGGGAGACGTCGGGAGGAGGAGGTAGGGGCGCACGAGGTGGGGAGAGGAGAGGGAGAAGTGGGGAAAATTAGGGTTTCCCACCCTTTAAGTTGGTGGCCACTAGATGGGCCTATGGGCCCCATGGCTGCCCCTTGGCCCATGGCTGCCCCCTTGGCCCACAGGCCCCCTTGGACCTGCTGGCCAAAGGCCTCGAGCCCAAAGCGAAAGAACGATCGAAAAGTCAAAATTTCTATTTAAAGAAATTGAATTGGTGAATTCTCTCTAAGCGGAGACGGTATTACATTCTAACCCCTCAAGCGAGTTCGGCCTCGAATCCTCACACAACTCTACGAAGAACAACCTGGCGAGAACTAACAGCGGTAACCACGTGCTGTGGTGTACAAAACGGATAACACTCACGCACGCGAAACTCCAACTTCCCAAGTAGCCTCTCCTTGGTGAAAAAATACCACAACACAACGACGTAACACGACGTCTGAACTAACACTCAACCCGGTACTTCCAGGTACTCACTCAACACGAGAACATACAAGACGTTACGTACTCCGCTCATAGATTCGAGATAGTCCTGGCGATACGCCAACTAGCGAAAACAACCCAATGTATCTTGGGTTAACCTTCCCAATGATACCGAATCACACGACAAGCACAAAGAACACGGAACTCTTATTCCGCCTCTCAATTGAACTCTTCACTGAAAACAAGGATCACCTCCTTTAACTGGAAACACACGCTCGAAATCTCTTTAAGCAAACTCTTTTACCGACAAAACATAACGATTAAGAAAGATTCACGTCACAACTAGACGTTACCAGCGAGTCTTGAAGAGTAAAATCCAAATCGAATTTCATCAAGAAAACCTTTCCACTTTCCAAGTGGCAAATTGCGAATAAACGTCACGAAAGCCAAAGGGAGATCACTTGAATGCTCAAACCAAATACTTCTTTTGTTTTGTGAATTGGAAAGAAGCAAACATGCCAACACAACACCAACTCACATTCGAAGACACGATCAACAACACAAAGCTCAAATGAGTATCAATAAAACGCTTCAATACCCAAGGAAACATCCTTTTCTCAAGTCCTCTTTTAGGAATAAAATTTCTCTCGGACCTTGGAATTGAATTCATCGCATACCACAGGCTCAAACCTCTTATTTAACATCCTCAAATTAGGCTTAAACAAAATACATCATCCACACCTTTGTGGAGAGACTCTATTGATTCCACTAAATACTCTAGACAACTCATTCAATGATGACATTAATTTGATAGAAGGCACCAAAGCACCTCAAAACCCATGCAATCTCATCACCTCCAACTTTCGGAATAACACATCGAATCCTCAGTACACAGCTCATGAACTACATCGAAGGGTTCTATTGACAATCATTCCACTACTAAGGATACTCCAATGTTCTATCTTCTCTACACACAAATCTTTGGCGACCAAAAGTCTAGCATGACAATGGAAAGCCAGGACTTAACCTCCAAGACCTCTACAACGAATTCCTCTTATAACAAATAATGAAATCATCGGCTTAAATCCTAAGATCCCCACACTTGACATACTCACTCATTGACATCATCGGAATCACTCATACAACATCGCGATACTTTCAATAGTGTTACTCTATAAAATTGATTACGGTTTCCATACATTTGATAATCCCCAACATTTCAACATGAACCAAGGTTACGAACTACACTATACCATAGGTCCTACTTAGTCGAACAATATACAATTTTACTTGAAACCATACATTCCATCGAATCAACTTCCCTCCAAGAGGTTCAGTCAAAACCAACTCATCTTCTATTACTCCTCCAATAGTGGGTAGCAAAATCTCACCCCTACAATCACTTAACCACCACCAAACAATTAACAACTCACGATTTGTAAACTTTATAGCACAAAACGGTTGATCCTTTCTCAAAAGAAAGAGCGAACAAGAACAACTTTCACCACGGAAAATGTTCTTTGCTCACGGTGAGCACGAGACCAAAAGAAATAATCTGTAATGAAGATCACGGGAAAGCGAAAGTTGAGTTCACAGCGGAGAACACGCATCACCTCAAAATGGAAATAGCAAATAACAACCAATAAGAAAATGACATTGCGATTGAAACTCGACAACTCCGAGTGAAAAGAGCAAAAGTTTATGAACAATTCAAATAACCCCGAGTTACAAAACTTGACTCAAATTCTCAAATATTCCTCTGCACTCTTTCCTTTAACACTGAAATTAATTCTTTGACTAACATCGCTTTGCCACAATGAACAAGATAAGGTCTTTAGTCCAAACCACACGGACTAAATAAGAACCAATAAAATTCCTCAATACGTCCTATTTGTTCGAACAATTCAACTCCACACGAAACATGAGATCCAAATAATCTCGACCACCAAACTGAAACATTTCCAATTACGGATTTCATGAAAAGCAAGCGATTATTCTCCTCTTAAAGGAACCAACATAACTTCTTTGATTGCAACCTCACGTTGCCCACTTAGACTAAAAGTCTTTAAAATTAAGTCACACAAAACTCTTAAGAAGCAACAAGACAATTCAATACCTTAATTTATTTAAAATAATTTCAGCTATCGGATGATTCAAGAACCCAAAGAAAATATCACAGCTAAACTTGAAATATTCTCATCTAAGCGATATTAACTTCAATTCTCACAACAACAATTTGAAAACACTTAGTAAGACCCACGTGAAAAGAATGAGTTGATTCTTTCTCAAAAGAAGAGACAAATGAAAACGATGTTTTTCACCAACTAGAAAACTCATCTACCACTACTTGAACACGGGACCAAGGGAAAACCAATTAAGCAATGAACTCATAGAACATAAGTGGAGTCCACGGTTGAAAGCATAAGCCTCACAAGAATAGAATATCGAACCTTATGAGATAAGAACAAATAAGTATTCAAGATCGAAGCACTTGTATCATCGAAGAATCATTATAACCTTGCAACATATCGATACTCGATAAACTTCATTTACCACATAAAGCCTGAACCCCAAAAGATCATGAACACAAAACATGAAATTTGATCATTTAGGAAATATTACCATGGGTGATCAAATTTCTCTGAATTAGCCTCATTCTCACATTTTGACTATTTAATAACATCGACAACACACACTAGTACCAAGAGTCATCAAACTTTATTACTCCATCCTAAAACTTCCCAAAGGGAACACAAACAAAAGGTTGAAACAAGTTTATTATAACAAGACTATGCTAAGCAATAACAATATCACAAGGCACGATATCAAAAACTACTTACAATCCGTCTACTCCACGTGGGTGTTGCTCAACACCTTCTTTAGCGCTCAATAACAAATGATGATTGTATTAATCATGTATGAACATACGGTACTAATTCCATTTGCAAACACATAACCATATATAAACATAGACTCACATTTCACCTTTGTTGAAATCATTTCAAAACATGATTAAAGATTCACTAACATAATTTTCTATAAACAAGGTTTCACGAATCGATACACCGGCACCCATCCGGTCCTTTATACAAGTTTCAACAATTTTAGCATACCATGAAATGGATAAATCTAGCTCTTATGTAAGATCTATAGGTTCGATTAGATATTGTGATCTTTATTTAACATACACCATGAATCAAATACAAGGACATTTCAAATTAATCAATTTCACTTTCATGGATGGTAGTTAAGAATAATTGATTTGCACCATGCTAATATCCCAACTTGGTAACTCATATCGTAACAATCTATTCGTTTAGTTATAACTTCTCATTTTAAGCATGGCAAGTCATCACAAAAGGATTCTAACGCCTTACTTCAGCAAAAGAGAGACTTCAAACCTCACGCTCGAAGTAATCCAAAAGAAACACATAAAGCCAAAGCTTTCCTATGCAAACGATCTTACAGCGGAAAACTCTCACTAACCAAGCTATCAAACGAGTAAATGAGTCATTCTTCTTCAATGAGAAAGGAGCAACCATGAAAACATCAATCTTGCCAAATGACAACGATCACAAGTGGTAAAAGCAACTCAATAGTCGAAAAGCAATAATTGTTTCTGAGAACCAAGAGGGATCTATTGAAAACCATAAACTATCATGAACCACAAACCTCAGAGAAATTCATCAACCACCACAGGATAAGAATTGCCAAATTCAGGAATCAAGGAAGAGAACAACTTTCTAAAGCAACTCACGCTTAACACCGAAATTATGGTGCTCGGATAACTACTCCTCTAACCACGTATTGCGAGCGGTGGTGTAACACAGTGAATCCCAAAGTAACAACCACGACCTCCACTTCTTGTCATCCGTTAACAACACGCTTCACCAAAATACCCAATTATGAATATACAGGATCATCTCATGACAAACATAGTATTAGTTTATAGATATTAAATATCATAGCACATCATAGATTAACAACAAGAATAACGATACATAAGCAATTCAACATTTGCTCAACAAATGAAACATAACAACGAATAATGCGGAAGCAATGTAATTTCAACCCCACCTACGTACACGATGTGTCATTTTAATGTTCTTCTATTAACCACGGACCTAAAGCCCGCTCGATACCAACTGTAACACCACGGCTATCAGGAAGCCAAGATGTCACCTAAAACATCTAACATACATCCATAATGCGGAAGAATTTGAAATAAGAATATCAACTAAAGACAGACATTAAGATAAACAGGACATGGTGAAGGTATCCTTCCTTCACCTTCTAAGTTATTTATACGATCATCAAAAAGAAGGTTCACCCGATAATAAATCAACATCCATGTGGAGAAGGTATCCTTCCTTCACCAATTATAATTTAATTATTACAGTTCATCATTAACGAATGTAAGATAGAACTAAATTTAATCTTGAACATGAATAGGTTGATGTGAGCAGTAGTGCGTATCTACTCCCTCCCAAGTGAGCCAACATCGGGGTTACCTAAAATAAACAAACAACGCAAGAGTGAGTCCATGACTCACCAAGTACATTTATCAATAAGATAATCATTCAATATGAATAAGACAAACTCATCATCGAGTTCGATCACATCACAACGATTACATATGAAGACATGATATGAATGCTCAAAATCAAAGGAATGGACTGCACATGCATATCTGGGTATAACCCGTGAAACACCCGTCGGTGTTCACTCAAGCCCGCATCTTAACAAAAATGCGGGGATCCACTTCCCGTATGAAGAACGTTTCATACGGTGTCCAACATTGCCCATCTTGGAGTTAATGGGTCTTACATGCCCATTCGGAATTAATGGGTCTTTCAAATCCACTCCGTGGGCGGGACATGACAATGTCCAACACGCCCCACCGGAATGGTGGGACTTGCAATCCACTTTCGTGGATGAAACATGCATAATGAATGCATAGAATGAAATCGAATATTGAAAGACATGATAACAAAACATGGATTCAACACATATGAAAGAGCATAGACAATCCATCTTCTCTCCTATCATACAAAATCACGGCATGACCATATAAACATTCATCAATCACAATCATTAAGGGTGGCAATGTACTTGCCTTCGCGATCGACGACGCGTTAGTCGGCAAGGTGATACTCCTAAACCCGAGGCTTCACCTCCTAAACAAGTAAACTAATTTCAATAAGGACATAATATACCCAGCACTACTAATCGGCGTTCTACCTGCTTTCACGATGACTCAAGTCATTCTTACAAAGCCTAAATCGAAAACAACGATTTCTGCCATAAACTGTATCGGACAGCAGCGGAAATTAACATAACTCAATGTCGGAAGTCGAAAAATGGTAAACCCAATTGCTGTAGATTCTTAACTGATCTATCTACAAACCTCTAGTTGACACGACAATCCAATTTGGTCAATTTAATAGGTTAAAAAATGTTTGAACGTTCAGTACAGACTCATCCTACAAAACTTCAGCAGAAATATTCAGTTGACCATAACTTTTATGTTATAACTCCGAATTGAGCGTTCTTTAATAATCTGAGAAGGTTATCGAATTACCTACAATAACCTAGTTGGGTGAACTTTCAGATTCTTTCAATTTCCCTATCATATTTTAGAAAATATCCAGACAGATTATTCTCGTCAGGTTTCTGGCAGCAGCTATTAAATCGAACATATCTTTTGATCCGTAACTCGGAAGCAAGAAAACTCAGAGGATATCTAAACCTGACAGGGTATACTTCAATTATCTAGCAGACACTAAGTTCAAATTCTGCGATTAACAATTTCTTACACAATTTACAAGTTGACTGCAGAATCTCGTCAGGATTCTGGACAGTCAAGACTAATTCTATCATATCTTTTGACTCAAACCTCGGAATTGAGTGAACTCGGTGGCCACTGAAACTTAAGAGTGAGGCCTAGATATCTCTAGGAGACTAGCTCTTCAGATTCTGCTTAAAAACTACCGAAACAGCCTCTTCAATCTACTGGACAGGATCGATCTTATTGAAGACAGACTGGAATTTATTAATTCTACTCGCTTCCACAACGAACAACTTCTAGAAATCACAAGAACACCCCGTTACCTTTGACGACGTGTGAGGCGGCGCGGCGAGCCTCGGAGAAGACGTTGGTGGTGATTCCCCTTCTTCTTCTTCTAGAGCCCGCAAAAGCTTTCCTCGTTCCTCGCGAAAACCGGCAGTGAGAAGGGATCAACTCCGCAGCGAGGATGTCGTCTTGAGGGCCAGCACCATGGGGAGACGTCGGGGAGGGGAGGAGGTAGGGCGCACAGGGTGGGGAGAGGGAGAGGGAGAAGTGGGGGAAAATTAGGGTTTCCCCACCCTTTAAGTTGGCTGGCCACTAGATGGGCCTATGGGCCCCATGGCTGCCCCCTTGGCCCATGGCTGCCCCCCTTGGCCCACAGGCCCCCCCTTGGACCTGCTGGCCAAAGGCCTCGAGCCCAAAGCGAAAGAAACGATCGAAAAGTCAAAATTTCTATTTAAAGAAATTGAATTCGGCTGAATTCTCTCTAAACGGAGACGGAGTATTACAATCTGATCTGCAAGAGTTATGTGGTGTTCGTTCTTAGCTTTCAGTGGACGTAAAGATCACTTAATTCCGATGTAAGGTTCAAAAGTTATGATAGTTTTCGTCTCTGCTGTTCAGAATCCTGACGAGAATGAACTATCAAGTTGTCTTTTAAAATATGATCATGTTAATGAAAAATTCAGGGCTTTCACCCAACTAGGTTATTGTAGGCCCTGGTCTTAGCTTTCGATATTGATAAAAAATACTAAGTTTGGATCATCCAATTAGAAGTTATGGCTATTTTCGTGCTGCTACCCGGTTTTGTCGAGTAGTTATGACAGAAGGTGTTCATCGGTCTTTTGGCGTTAGATGCATACGGAATTTGGGATTTCCACCAACTAGGTTTTTGTAGATAAGTTCGTTACCTTTCAAGCAACCCTAAGTTTACATTTTTACGAATTTCAGAGTAAAAGTTATGTCACTTTTACTACTGTTGTCCATTACGGCTTCCGGCTAGAATGTAGTTCAATTCGCGTGAAGTATGCAATGAAACGTTGGGGTGTTGGGGTATGTGTTGCGAGTAGTGTCTTGACATCATGGTTCTTATTGAGTAATCTAATGGTGTAGGAGGTGAGGCTCCGGGGTTAGCGGCATCGTTGTTTCCTCCTAACGCATCATAGCGCTAAAGGCAAGTACACCGGCGTTTGTATGATTTGTGTATGTTGGATGCTTGATGTTCATATTGTGTTTTCATTTGATACGTGAGAAGTTCCGATGATTATGTTCCTTTCGTACGTGAAATTCATATGTTTGGAGATGATGCTAGTCATTATTCATAAGTACATTCATGCATCCATTTTCATGTTCCGTCCACTGGAGTGGAGTCTAAAGTCTCATCAATTCCAGTATGGGCATGTGCGTCCCACCATTCTAATGTGGGCAGTTTTGGACATACGTATGAAACATTCTTCATACGGTAATTTGGATCCCTGTATTTTGTTAAATATGGGCTTAAGTGAACACCGATGGGTGTGTCACTAGCTATATCGGTGTAAGCAGGAGTGAAGTCCATTCAATTCAAAAGAACCATTCATTCCATTCGTGCATTAAACATTCAGTGCAATGTTCATTTTCTTTAACATTGTGGTCTTGTTCATATCTGTTGTATGTTTAATTATCCATTGTACTTCTTGAGTCTTGGACTCACTCTTGCTTTGTTTGTTTATTTTAGGTGATCATTGAGGATGACTCTATTGGGAGGGTAGACACGCACTATTCACTCATTCACCATATTCGAGTTTCAATAATAAGACTTGATTCTACCTTTCATATGTTTAGTGATGAACTGTAATAAATGAAGTTAAATATGGTTGATTATTTCTACCTGTGATACTTGGTCATCTCTTTTGATATGCTAGTATGGATTTATTCTTTATTCCTGTCATTGTTCTATTAAATTTGGAACTCTTAAAGTCCTTAGATGAGTATGGCTTAAACCCTCTGCTTGATGGTTTTATGTTAAAACATTTAGGTGACATCTTGGCTTCCGAATAGCCAGGGTGTTACACAACTCCTCTAAACGGAATTACTTTGTGAGATAACTCATAGCGCATCTCAAAATAGATTTCACACGCAATCACATCACCTCATTTCGTTAAGAATAATCAGCTGGAAATCCTCAGTACACATACTCTTTTACTATTCCCAAAGGATTCTATCTATGAACAACATACTATTCGGAATCCACTTTTGTTCTTCTACTTCTACACATAATCATGAAGCGACCTAAGTTCTAGCATAAATCAGAAGCCCAATTTCAACCTCCAAGACCCCTACAACGAACTGCTGGTATAAAAGATAGGATAATCCTCAAATTCATTTACTAAAATTTCACACATCTCAACAATAACCTTAGTCATTAATATCAATATTCCTCACTAATCAAGTAACCACCCCAAGACGATTTATTTCACCAATCTTAAACCTTCTCTAATCCACACCAATCCAATTCAGTTACACAACCACAATATACCCATTCACAAAACCCTAACTGATTGACCAAGATTCAAACATACTCAATCACTAACGTCAATAAATAAATATATATTCTTTCACCAAGATATCCTTAAAGAGAATTTAACTCCCATAGGGTTACTCACTGAGGCCGAGTCATACTTGACAATAGCTCAACAATTCCTGCTATCCCATTAATTAGCACGATGCTTAGGTTTCTCCACACCGCTACTCTCATTAAACTTCACCACTACAACTTTTCTACACAATCATACTCAGTATCCAATTGCGATACTCTAATAAGTTTATCAAGAGTCCATAATTTTGATAATCCCAACATCCCAACATGGACAAAGGTTACTGGATCATAATTCGCCATAGGTTCCACTTGTTGTAACACTAATCAATTTTATCTCATCGACAAACATTCCATTTAAATAGAATTCTCTCCAGGTGTTATAGGTCAAAACCAATTCACTTTCTAATGCTCTTCAATTAGCTTAGTCCCCAAAAATCTCACCACTATCATAAACTTGTCCACACCAACCAGTCGCCATACTTCACTTTATAAGACACGGCAACACAAGTTATGTAACAGCCCTAAGTTAGGGTTTGTGTTTCAAATGTATAATTATGAGGAGAAATAAAAACTTTTGATGCCTCATGAAATCATTTGGAAGTTTTCTAAATTTTTCCCTAGCAATTTCCATTTTCTAGAATTAAATTCTTGTGAATGGAAGTTGTTGTCAACAAAATTCTAAACCTTAAACTTGTGATCATCCTCTGGGAACATTTTTCCTATCATCTTGATCATCCTAGCTACCTCTCTGAAAATTTTCACAATTTTTAGATTTTGTTTGCTATTTCAAATGGCCAAGTCAAACTAGTTTGATAATCTGGTCAAACCTTAGGACAGCAGCTTGTGAATTTTCTTGGAAGAAATCTATTGCACGCAAATTCCTGGAAAAATTACACAAGGTTTTCCTCTGTCCCAGTAAGATCCCATAAAAATTTTGGAATTTTTGGAGCTCGGGAGCTATCTCTAAAAATTCCCCAAACCTGTTTAGCCTTTTGAATTCAAACTCTGGAACTACTGTTCCTCGGGCTCAGACTCAACTCAGGCTCGAGTCCGACCGCGCCGCTTAGTCCAGTCGCACCGCCTAGCTGTACCGTCTGAACCCAATCGCTGCTGATTTTCCGATGCAAATCGTGCGGCCCTCGAGCACCGATGCAATCGACCAGTCCGATTGCATCGGTAGATCTCGATCGTCCGTTTAAAATCTAACGGTCGGCATGTTCTTGATCGAGTCGAACCAACTCGTCGCCGCACCAGACTCCGACTCGAGCCGCTCTCTCTCTCGTGTGGCCGGTCCGCTGGCGCATCCTCTCAGCAGCGCGCGCGCGCGCGCGCCTTCGCCGCGCGCCCTCTCTCTCACGCGCCGCTCTTCACCGCCCCGGCGCATGCGCGTCGCCACGTCGCCTCGCCGTCACCTCGCCGCCTTAACGCTTCCACCTCGCTGCCTCCGCCTTCCCCTTCATAAGTAGTCGAGTGCTCCACTTTTCTCGGTTTCCTTCTTCTCCTCTGTCCACTTCCGCCGTTGAGCTCGGGAAGCCGAGAGCGTCGCCGTGCCGCCTCCGAGCCTGCCGGCGACCCCGGTGATCTCCGACCCGCATCGACCGCGTCACGGTGTGTTCCGCATCCCCAGGAAGCAAACCCCCCAAGGAATTTCGGGTTTCACCGCCCGAGGAGCTGCGCGCGGGCTTTCTTCTCCAACTCCGGCTGATTCTGTCTCTCCCGCCGCTGCGTCTTCTCCAGCGAGCTTGAGCTCGATTCCTAGCTCTGTAAGCACCCTCTGGTGTCCCTCTACCCTTCCCTATCACTCACTCGCTCTCTCGTTCACCTCAGGTCCTGTCGCCGTTGGCCGCCTCGCGCCGCGCGCTCTCGTCGCCGGGCCACTCGGTGCCTTTCGTCATCGGCGACCACCCGGTGAGTTCCTTGAGTCCCACTGATGCTCATGCGCGCGCTAGTTTACACCCTCTTCTTCTCGGCGCGATGCGCCTTGTCACCTCCACGGCGGCGCGCCTCCGTCGCCATGCCGCCACAGTGCATCTCGCGCCTCGAGACCACCTTGGCAGCAGATCCACGACAACCCATTTTGGCTGTCACCTCTACCGCCCCACCACTCCTTCGCCGGCGTCGAATCCAGGTCCAGAGCCAGCCCGAGCCCCCTCTGTTCTTCGGCTGTGTCTTCCTCTGTTTCACTGACAGTGGGTCCCACCTCCCTTAAGCCTTGTAGTTAGCTGCTAATCAATCTTATGATTGTTCATTAGTTCACTCTCTTGCATGATCAAAATTGGTATTTGAGGTTTGGAAGAAAGTTAGTCTCTAAAGTGCTCTGTAGTTTTCTCTGTTGTCAATCTTTTCCTGTTGTCAGTAACCTGAACTTGGTAGCATTGCTTGCTATTCAAATCTTGTTAGTGCTTGATGACTCCCCTAAGTAGTAGTGGTTAGCATGAAGTCAGTTAGTTAGTATCAATAGGTTTCAAAGCTTTTGTTGGCACGAATGATCAAAAGAAGCTGTTATTGGAACTAGTTGTTTTGTCTCTGTACTTGTGATTCTTGCTTTTACAAGTATAGTAAGGCCTTGTAGTAGTAGCATGCTGAAATTGTTAACCTTACTATATGTTGGTGTGATGCTTAGGTGTGTTAGTAGCTGAATTTTATTAAAGCCCAACCTTAGTTAGAAAATTGTTAGCACCTAATAGTTGGATAATTAACTAGTTAGTGTTTCAATAGCTTCTTGTAGGTGTGGATACCATGGGGATATGCTCATGATCTTAGGATGATGTGACAATTGGCAATGACGTTGAAGGTTTGCGGAAACACGAGTTTTCGGCAAAGTTCAGATTCTGTCAGGTCTCAAGCGGTCGGCCGGCCTTGGTGGCGGTCGGACCGCCCATCTCAGTGTTTTGTCTTTGGCGATCGGCCGGCGGTCGTGATCCGACCAGCAGGTAGCGATCGGCCGGCGTCGATGATGATCGGACCGGCAAGTTGAGTGGCATTGGAGTTTGAGGTGGGCCAAAAATAGAGTGTGTAGGCAAGTGAGGAGATTCTCGCACTTGGTCTCATAATTTTGGAGCCTCGGTCAAAAGTTCTATTCGTTTTAAATTTCGAGAGGTTGCGGATTTCAGCGTTGAAATTTCGGCTAAGTCCTTTGTGGCGGTCGGACCGGCCTACGTTGGCGATCGGGCCGGCGGTGTGAATCGGTGGCCAAGGTGGCGGTCGGCCGGTTTTCACTAAAGTCGTCGCCGTGTGGCGGCGATGGTTGCTGTTAGGTCAAGTTCGTGGATTTCATGGCGTATGTGTTGCATGATGCATGTTTTGACTAACGTGGGTCAAGTTGTGAAGAACTTGTTCCCGGTCGATTTTCTTGTCTATTGTTGTGCGGGTTGCTTGGTGATCAACGACGGTCAACGGCGAGGATGATCGGGACTAGGCTTGGAGAGCGAGGTTCAAAACGATCGCGATCTTTGGGTGAAGTCATTGGACTCAAGCATGGTGCAAGATGGACAAAGGTGACGAACGAGGCGATTCGGTGCGACGGAGTTGGATCAAGCGGCGCGGGGTGGTGCAAGTGCCATGGTGGTTTCGGTGGGGCCGGATGGGAGAGACTTGCCGACATGATGAGAGCCGTTGGATCAACCTACACGTGGCGAACAGCGAGTGCTTCGCACAACATGAACACGGCGCTTTAAAATACGTGCGTGTGTCACCCGTTTGTTTTGGGCCTTGCGGAGCCCATTAGGGAGACTCTATTAGAAACCCTAAGCCTCCACTATAAATAGAGGAGGAGGTGGCTGCACCACCTTGCCCCTTCGACCCTTTCATTGTTTTGAAACCTAATTTGCTTAGGGAGAGGAGGAGCGGAGGTTAGGGTTCTAGAGAGTTGGATTTGATTTCGTGCTCATGCATTGAGTCTTTGTCATCCATTGATGGAGTGGCTGTAAACAGGATCAAATCAATCCAAAGTTTCTTCAAAAGTGAGTTCATGTGCTTTCTTTCTCTCTTTTGATGAATTGAGTCTTTGTTTGATCATGAGTTATTGCTTAGTTTCTTGACATGACTTAGCTTGCATGGCGTGTGAGAATACATCTAGGATCATCAAGATCATCAATCACCCGTGCAAGTCTTAAGATCATATTTTGTTTTGACTCGGTTTTGACCTAACCGCTCAAGCGGTAAAAGGTCGAACTGAGCAAGAATTATCACAATTGTTGCTTGGAATAGGTTCTGACATCCTTAGGAAGTTGTGTGTCAAGTTTCACAAAGTTTGGATGCACGAATCAAAAGTTTGATCAATTTGCGTTCGGTTTGTCGGGCTAATTTTCTTGTTCATCGAGCGAGAGTCGACCTCCGTGAAATCGGTCTGACCGCGAGGTAGCGATCGACCAGCTTGGATCGGTCGGACCGCCCCGTGAGAGGTCGGACCGCCCGAGCCTCGTGTTTTGGTTTTGTGTTGATTTTACTTTGGGGTTTTGAGTTGATTCAATACAAGTCTTCCGTGTGCATGATTGATTGATCTTCATAGCTTTCATAGCTATTGGAGTGAGATTCGTATTGAATTGAATTTGGGAGAAAAGAGTTCGTGCTCCTATTCACCCCTAGTCGCCTTTTCGGTCCAACAAGTGGTATCGAGCCGGTTAGTTCAATCTTGATCTTAGCAGGTCACTTGAACTTTGGCGATGGATAAGTACTCTTCCAAACCGCATATCTTCGATGGGCACGACTATGCCTTTTGGAAGAACCGCATGCGTGTCTTTCTTGAGAGCGAACCACGAGGTATTTGGGAGGTGTTGAGGCCGCTTATCTTGCACGAGGTGGCTCGCGCCACTTACGAAGCTCTTTTGGCTAATGGCCAGTAAGGCAAAGAATTTTCTATATGGTGGGCTTGGTAGACGAGGAATATGGCAGATTTGCAATCTCGAGATGCACATGAGATTTGGAAGACCCTCGAAACCTATCGTGAGGTTCTTCCCAAATCAAACAAGCGCGTCGGCAGTCTATAAAGAGAGAATATAACAAATTCGAGATGCGTCCTCGTGAGAGCATCGATGACATTTTCGATCGCTTCAACACGTGATAAATCGGATGAAGTCTGTTGGTATTGAATTTACGATCGAAAATGTCATCCATCTCCGGCTGCAATCAACACCGAGGAGTGGGAGATAAAGGCTACCGCCATTCAGAAAATGTCAACTTCTCGATCGACTTTGGAGCTGCTCTATAGCAAGCTCAAGACTCATGAGATCGAGTGACCATTCTAAGAAGGGTAACATGGCTTTGGTAGCAGACCGCTCAAGAGAGCCTCGATGGGTCGTTTGAGTCTTCTTGAGTTTTTCACTTGCTTCTTTATCGCAATCCAAGAAGAGGATCTTGAGTATTCTGAGCACGAGATGGCGCTTTTGATTAAGAAGTTCACAGGGCCTACAACAATATGAGAAACAAAAGAGAGCGGCCACTGTGACTTGTTATGAGTGTGGAGAGCTTAATCACATCCGGACAAATTGCCCCAAGCTGAAAGGTAAGAGCAACCACAAGGATGAAAAGCCGACTTGGAAGAAGCCTCGGGCGCAAGCCAGGTTTGATGATGCCAAGCTCGGGAAGGCTGCTCACCGGGTTCTTGCCGCTCTTGGAGATCGATCCTTGAGTGATGTGGACTCGGGGCGAGGAGGACAAGGAGGAGCTCCTCAAGACAAGAAGGGAAGGCCAAGGACTTCACGGCATGTGCTTCATGGTGACTCAGGCGACATCGATGACAACAATGAGGTATCTCCTTCTTATGATGTTCTCTTTGCTAGATGTGAAACGTCTATGAGCAAATGCTAGGTCAAGATAAAGCTTTAAAGTTCATCATGACTAAGAATGAGGAGTTAGAGTCACAAGTAAAGAAACTCACATTAGAACTTGTGAATGCTAAGAGTCTTGAATCGATGAATGTTCATCTGCTATGCTTTACATTACGAATTTGCTAAACTACAATCTGCTCATGATATTGCTTTGAAAATGCTAGAACCAGAGCTAATTGAAGTTAAATCTGCTCCTTAGAAAAATGTTTAGAGTCTAGCAAGTTGGTTGCTTCGATGTGGTTGAATCTAGCTCTTGCTCATGCATGCTTAGAACGTGAGCGTGAATTACATGATGTTGTAGAAGCGGCTAGAGCTAAATATGCCAAGCTTAGGGCGGTATTAATTCGCTACTTGTGCTTCATGTGAAGTTCTTAAGCTTGAAGTTGCTCCTTATAAGAAGAGGTTTAATGCTAAAACTTGTGATTCATGTGTTAACCTTAGAAAAGAAATTGCTTACCTTAATGACACATTAGAAAGATTTTCTAAAGGTAAGAAACAGATTAAACATGATTCTTGACAAGTCAAAAACTCCTATAAGAAGCAAGGGTTAGGATACAACTTTGCCAGGATAAATCTAATGACATTCAAATTTTGCGAAATGGCTTAGTTGAATTTGATACCCAACTTTGCAAAGATCACTTTCAAATCTGCGAGTTTTGCCCAACCATCTGTTCGATCAAAGGTGCTTCTCCCGGTGGTACCAAGTACCATTGCACCTATTGCAAGAAGGATGGGCATTTAGTTGAGTTACTTGGCGTAGGTTGAAAAATGCTAAGAAAAATCTTGCTAGAATGTCATCTAATCAACCTAGAGCTTTTATGAGACATGGTAATTTAGAAAAGAAGAAACCTGGTCTAGGATTTATTTCACATGCTAGTGATGCTCATGCTCCTAGACAGGATAACTCTCATGTTAGAGTAACCATTGCTCACAACAGAATTTCAAATAGAATCAAGGATAGCACTTCTGCTTTGCATACTACTCGCAGACATGTGTCTCAGTACTGGGTTCCCAAGTCATGTTTAACTAACCCCAGTATTGAGACACATCGTTCTTTTGTGCCTTGATTTTCAGGATCACCGCGGAAGGAAGGACACATGGTTCGTGGACTCCGGCTGTTCACGCCACATGACCGGAGACTCAAAATGGTTCACCTCCTTCACGCGGTCGATAGGTGATGTCCTCATCACCTTTGGAGACAATACTCAAGGGCGGATTGAAGGAACAGGAACAATTAGGGTGAATGACAATTTCATCCTAAAGGACGTCGCCCTTGTGGACAAGCTTAGGTTTAACTTACTCTCTGTATCACAGCTTCTTGATGATGGTTATGAGACAATATTTAAGAAAAATGCTTGTCGGGTGCTTGATTCTGCTGGTGAGCTCGTTTTTGGGATTTATAGAGTTGCTAGGATCTTTGGAGCTGATTTTTCTGAATCTTTGGCTGGTTCTCTTAAATGTTTGTTTACACCTTCTTCTGAGTTCTGGCTTTGGCACCGACGTTTGGGGCACATTGGTTTTGATCATCGGCGAGTTAGCAACCTTGATCTCATGAGAGGTTGCCCAAACTCAAAGCCGTCAAGGATCTTGTATGTGCGCCACAGCAGGCATGGCAAGCAAGTTGCCGCCTCACACCCTTGGTGACTTTGGTCATGGTAGTGGACCGGGGCGGTTGCTTCATATGGATCTTTGTTGGTCTGCTAGGTTCGGTCAATTGGTGGCAAGTGGTACATTCTTGTCATAGTTGATGATTTTTGAGATACACTTGGGTGTTCTTTCTTGCTTGAAGGATGAAGCTTTTGGTTTTTATCGTGATCTTGTTCTTCGTTTGGCTTCGAATTTTACGGTGCCTTGAGCGATCCATGATAACAATGGCACGGAGTTCAAGAATGCCTCGTTTGCCTCTTTTTGTCTTTGGCGCGAATTGAGCATCGAGTTCTCTTCTCCACGTTCCTCAACGAATGGCGTTGTGGAAAGGAAAAACAGAACCTTAGTCGAGATGGCTAGACAATGCTAGATGAGTATAGCACCAGGAGGTTTTGGGCGAAGCTATTTCTCTGACTTGCCATATTGCAAATCGTGTCTACTTGAGACCTTCTTTGGGCAAGACTTCATATGAGCTTGTTTTGGTAGAAAACCCTCTGTTTCTTATTTTGAGTTTTTGGAGCTAAGTGTTTCATTCTCAAGGCAGAAACCTAGATAAATTTGAATCAAGGACTTTTGATGGTTTATTTACAGGTTATCTGCACATTCGAGGTTTCGGGTTTTAATGTTGAAACTAACAACATCCGGAGACATGCAATGTCACTTTTGATGAAACTAGCCTGGAGCTAGATCAGGCATTTCGGGTGATACAGTGTGAAAAGCATTTTTGTGGAGGAAGATGATGGCGAAGCGATATTTGTCCTCCACTGCCACTTCTGAGGCTCTGTCCAAGTTCCGGAACACCTTTCGTGCGCTTCACTTCCAATTGAGGCTCTGCTGCATCTTCTTCATCAGCATTACTGCGGAGGTTGAGGAGATATTGTCTCCCAGGCGCTCCACTTCATATTCGAGGCATCATCCTCGGATCGGATGATTGGTAATCTTAATGGCGAGTCACTCGCTCGGGTATCACGATCAAGTCTCTACTCTCATTCGCATTTGTTGCTTCTTTGAACCCGCGATATATCACATGCCTTATCGATTCTAGTTTGAGTTAATGCCATGCATGAGGAGTTAGAGAATTTTGAGAGGAATAAGTGCGGAATCTAGTAGAACCTCCTAGTGGTCATAATGTGATAGGAACCCATTGGGTGTTCAAAAATAAACAAAATGAGGATGGTTACGTGGTTAGAAACAAGGCTAGATTGGTAGCTCGGGGTTTTAGCCAAGTTGAGGGTTAGACTTTGATGAGACATTTGCTCCTGTTGCTAGATTGGAAGCCATTCGCATTACCTTGCATTTCTTGCTTCTAAGGGCTTTAGATTATATCGGATGGATGTTAAGAGTGCCTTTTGAATGGTTTTATAGAGGAGGAAGTGTATGTTAGACAACCCCAGGCTTTGAGAATCCCAAGCATCCACATCATGTTTTCAAGCTATCCAAAGCCTTGTATGGTCTTAAGCAAGCCCCTAGAGCACAGTATGATAGACTTAAGACCTTTACGCTTAGAATGATTTTGAGATGGGTAAGGTAGACAAGACCACTGTTCATCCTTAGGCGTGGCAATGACTTCTGCTTGCTCAGTTTATGTAGATGATATTATCTTTGGTGGTTCTTCTCATGCTCTTGTTTCGACTTTTAGAGACCATGTCGAGGAATTTGAGATGAGTATGATGGGAGAACTCAACTACTTTCTGGGCTTCAAATCAAGCAATGCAAGGAAGGATCTTCATCCATCGACGAAGTACACCAAGGATCTGCTCAAGCGCTTGAGATGGTGATCGCAAGCGATCGCCACTCCATGGCGACCGGTATTTTGGATCCGGATGAGGAAGGAGAAGCGTGGATCAACGTGAGTACGCGGCATGATTGGCTCCCATACGTACTGACGGCCTCAAGCCGGACATCCACTTCACGGTGCGCCTGCATGCGAGTTTGAGCGTCTCAGAGACTTCCATCGCCAAGCCATTAAGCGCATCTTGGTATTTACACTCTACCCTCCATTATGGCATTTGGTATTCTGCTCGTCTTCCTTGTCCATTCGGGGTTTTGATTCGATTTTGCGGTGTCGGCTAGATAGGAAGAGTACCTCGAGCACTTGTCACTTCCTAGGCACTTCTCTTGTCTCTTGGTCTTCTAGAGGCGGTCTTACATTTGCACAATCCATCTTTGAAGTGAATATGTAGGCTGCTGCTAGTTCTGATGCTTGATTTTGTGGATGGTGTCCACTCTTAAGGATTTTAGGTTGGCTTTTGATAGTGTTCCTCTTTTACGTGATAACACTTCTGCGATTAATATTGCTAAAACCACATGTGCAACACTCTAGGACCAAGCACATAGACATTCGCTATCACTTTCTTAGAGATCATGTCGAGAAGGGTGATATTGTCTTGCATTTAAGTGAGTCAGAGGCTCGGTTGGTGATATCCTCACCAAGCCTTTAGATCCAACTAGGTTTGCAACCTTGAGAAGTGAGTTAGGGTAATTTATCCCTACGGTTTGGTTTGAGGGGAGTTGGCTCTGTGCGAGCGTTTCTTGTTCATTTGAGCTTTTCATTTTTTTATATACCTTCTTCTAGTGGTATTTTCTTTTGATCTTTTAGGCTCTTTAAGTTTTGTGCATCTCATTGTTTCATCTGCATTCATATGAAAAACCAAAAGATGCATTGTTATATAAGTTTTACCTTGTCTTTTAAAATTGATGAAGCTTTGCTTATTACCCTTTTGAGCTTTAGTATTTCAATTCGCTCAATGCCATGTCTAGTTCTTTGACTTGCTAGAATTATCATGCTTTCACATGTGTAGCTAAGTCTTTCTTTGAATGAGCGAACTTTAAGACAACTTGAACTAAAAGCTGCAATTTGTGGATGTTTTAGCTAGTTGCGCAATTAGTGCTCCTTTTATGACATTGGCCCTGTCAAAATTGCGGTGTTAGTTCTTGAATCTAGTATTGATCATTATTTGAGCTTCTAGTTCTTTTGAGAATCTAAATCTGCTCTTGTGAACAAAAAAAAAGGGGGAGGTCTCTTTTGTGCGAAAAAAACTGATCTCACCAATTCTTTCTCATGAGACGGCTTGCCATTGCACTAGGCATGAACTCAGGGGGAGCTTTGGATGATCTAGACCATTCTTTTAAGCTTTTTGTGCTTAAGATGGTCGCGGCAAGGCTTGAGATCTAGCACGTGGATAAGAAAATGAATTATCAAATGGGTAGAAGCTTAGGAAGAGTTTGTGGATGGCTCCTAGTCCAGGATCTTCTTCACTAAGATATACCTTTCATCAACTTCAATATTCCTTTGCAAATGAAAATCTGTTGAAAAATGGGCGTTTGAGACAATTTGAGCAAAATGATTCAATTTAGGACTTGTTTGTCTCTTAATGTGGTCTTTGTTAGCTTCCTTGTCTCACATTGACATTTTGACATGGCCAGTTTCATTTTAGGATCTCTGTTGATGAACTTGCTAGATTTGAAGCTTTGCTTAAAATGCTAAAATTCATTGCTTTATATTGAGCCTTCTTGCTTTAGCTTTGTTATATATGTCTTATCATGATCTTGCTAGCGCATTCAGGCTGATATGGTGTTTATGCAAAATTTGAGATGCTAGCTTGTTCTTTTGGGTAATCTCCAAAGCTTCTTGTAATCCAAAATTGAAAAATACAAAAATATGAAGCCACTTCATTGCATTTCATGCATGCTCCTTCTTATGCTTTTTCCTCATTCTGCATTTGTTATCTCTGGACGAGAGGAAGGCGTGATTCCTTGATGACTCCATTGTCAAAGGGAAAATATTTCAAAATGTGTAAAGGGAGAGGATTTAAAGTATTACAAAGAGGGAGAAAATTGGAGAATTTGAAATTTTCTGAAATTTGAGGATCATAGTGAGGGGGAGTTTCTTATTTGCATTCTTATGGTCTTATTGCTCTTTCTGAACTTGAATTGCAATTCTTGAGCCTCACCATGATCAAAGGTCATTTCGAACAATTGTTCTTTCATATGGACCTTAAGTGAGATTTTTTACTCCTCTTTGGAAATTGAAGCTTTCTTGCTTTCTTTTGCCTTATCTCACTTGCCGATGCTATTCTGAAGCCAGCTTGGTCATTTCCATTGCTTTCTCTTGCATTTGGACCAAGTTGTGCCTTTGCGTGAAAACGTTGAGTTTTTACTTTTCAAACCTCAAAACTTGCTTTTGTTGGGAATTGCCAATGTGTTCATCAAGGGGGAGATTGTGGATACCATGGGGATATGCTCATGATCTTAGGATGATGTGACAATTGGCAATGACGTTGAAGGTTTCTTGAAACACGAGTTTTCGGCAAAGTTCGGTCTGTCGGTCTCAAGCGGTCGGCCGGCCTTGGTGGCGGTCGGACCGCCCTCAGTGTTTTGTCTTTGGCGATCGGCCGGCGGTCGTGATCCGCCAGCTTGGTAGCGATCGGCCGTCGTCGATGATGATCGAACCGGCAAGTTAGTGGCATTGAGTTTGGTGGGCCAAAAATAGAGTGTGTAGGCAAGTGAGGAGATTCTCTGCACTTGGTCTCATAATTTTTGAGCCTCGGTCAAAAGTTCTATTCGTTTTAAATTTCCGAGAGGTTGCGGATTTCAGCGTTGAAATTTCGGCTAAGTCCTTTTGTGGCGGTCGGGCCGACCTTACGTTGGCGATCGGGCCGGCGATGGTTGCTTGTTAGGTCAAGTTCGTGGATTTCATGCGTATGTGTTGCATGATGCATGTTTTGACTAACGTGGGTCAAGTTGTGAAGAACTTGTTCCCGGTCGATTTTCTTGTCTATTGTTGTGCGGTTGCTTGGTGATCAACGGCGGTCAACGGCGAGGATGATCGGGACTAGGCTTGGAGAGCGAGGTTCAAAGCGATCGGCGATCTTTGGGTGAAGTCATTGGACTCAAGCATGGTGCAAGATGGACAAAGGTGACCGAGCAGGCGATTCGGTGCGACGGGTTGGATCAAGCGGCGCGGGGTGGTGCAAGTGCCATGGTGGTTTCGGTGGGAGCGGATGGGAGAGACTTGCCGGCATGATGAGAGCCGTTGGATCAACCTACACGTGGCGAACAGCGAGTGCCGCACAACATGAACACGGCGCTTTAAAATACGTGCGTGTGTCACCCGTTTGTTTTGGGCCTGCGGAGGCCCATTAGGAGACTCTATTAGAAACCCTAAGCCTCCACTATAAATAGAGGAGGAGGTGGCTGCACACCTCGCCCCTTCGACCCTTTCATTGTTTTGAAACCTAATTTGCTTAGGGAGAGGAGGAGCGGAGGTTAGGGTTCTAGAGAGTTGGATTTGATTTCGTGCTCATGCATTGAGTCTTTGTCATCCATTGATGGAGTGGTGTAAACGAGATCAAATCAATCCAAAGAAAGTTTCTTCAAAAGTGAGTTCATGAGCTTTCTTTCTCTCTTTGATGAATTGAGTCTTTGTTTGATCCATGAGTTATTGCTTAGTTTCTTGGCGTGATTTAGCTTGCTGTGGCGTGTGAGAATACATCTAGGATCATCAAGATCATCAATCACCGGCGTGCAAGTCTTAAGATCATATTTTCGTTTTGACTCGGTTTTGACCTAACCGCTCAAGCGGTAAAGGTCTGAACCTGAGCAAGAATTATCACAATTGTTGCTTGGAATAGGTTCCTGACATCCTTAGGAAGTTGTGTGTCAAGTTTCACAAAGTTTGGATGCACGAATCAAAAGTTTGATCAATTTGCGTTTCGGTTTGTCGGGCTGATTTCTTGTTCATCGAGCGAGAGTCGACCTCCGTGAAATCGGTCGACCGCCCGAGGTAGCGATCGACCGCTTGGATCGATCGACCGCCCCGTGAGAGGTCGGACGCGCTTGAGCCTCTGTGTTTTGGTTTTGTGTTGATTTTACTTTGGGGTTTTGAGTTGATTCAATACAAGTCTTCCGCTGTGCATGATTGATTGATCTTCATAGCTTTCATAGCTATTGGAGTGAGATTCGTATTGAATTGAATTTGGGAGAAAAAGAGTTCGTGCTCCTATTCACCCCCCCTAGTCGCCTTTTCGGTCCAACAGTAGGTTTAAGTGATCTTATCACTAATGTTGGTTGCTTAGAATAGCTAGTTGTTTAGATGTGGTAATTTGATGCTTAGTTAATAGATGTGCACACAATCACCATCAAAGTCTGTCGAAAGATTAAAACATATAAGAGGATTGTTTTTTTTTTGATTTTGTGGTTAGCTTGGTAAGTAAGTGAGTTTGGGTAGATCAATCACATGAAAACATGTCTAATTTAAATCGTCTCCGTAGCAGCTAATTTGTTGTTCCTATTGTAATGGTCTAGCTTACGTATTATAGATTTGTGGTTGTTTTTGAAATTTTGAGTTTTGTCATTGTTATTGGTTCTTATTTGTTGCTTTTGCTCGATCGATAGATTCGACGAGTGCAGTTTTATCGAGTGATCCTCTGCAACAAGTTGAGCATCTGAGCAACGTGACCGAACAAGCGGTTTGATCATGTTAATCCCGGTATTTTAAAGTCTAATAATTTGTTTCAACTGTATGTATGCATCGCTTAATTTGTGTTAAATTGAGTAGTTAATCCTTTAGATGCATAATCTGTAGGTAGATAATTGTCCTCTACTACCTGAGCCTAGGTTATTTGCTGTGATTGGAGTTTGTTGGATGGACTCTTGTCGCTTAGTAGATTACGGGTCAGTTGTAGCCATGCTTAGTCATCGGTAGAATTGGGCGATCATCGACTTAGTCCATGATCTTGATCACATAAAATTATTATTATTCCTTATGTTTTCAGCTTATGCTTTGTTTAATTGCAAAACTAAAACTGAAAACAAAAATGATTTAGACTTGGGCACAATGGTATGTTTGGTGTGATCTGTTGGGTGTGACTGGAATGGTGCAGAGTCGATTAAGGGCCAGAGTTACTTGCGCCACCGTCTTGAGCATTTTGCGTGCTAACCACACTAGAGTATATGGGACCTCTCTTGACCTAGTACTATGGTGTGTATTGGCTCGGAGTCGCGGGAGGTCGCGGGAGGATGGTGTTGGGAGCATGGTAGTTGTCAGAAAGCTTTACCCAAAGGTAGTTGTCTTTTCGGCTTTACCATGTAATTGTATGGATTTCTATCCATACGAGCGGCTCGTAGTTAATACACAATATTGGAAAAAGTCTCGTAGGACTTAGTGTGCAGCATACCTTGGAAGTGTGCTTGGCTTAAAAGCGATCGATGTGTGGGTACATTGGTACACCTGCGAGGTTAAAACTATTCGAATAGCCTCGTCTAGGTTATGGACACGCTCGGATCGCCCCTAAGAACTAGACTACAACCTTTTAAATTAAAACTTGATGGGTGGTGCGAATGGGGATTAGTGCTATTGTTAATAGTCACTATTGGGATAGTCACTTCTAGGTTGTTTTATCTTTAATCTTTGTATAATTATCCTTCTTTGTTATTTCAACATTAAAAATGAATTGCAAACTTGCCTTCAAAGCGTATTACATTATTGCAAATAAAGTTGGCTTTGTGCAAATGAAACATATGGCCTCCACCAAATAAGCTGCATGTAGCATTTGAGCAGTGCCGCTAGTTCACACGTCGATCTTGCAGTACAAAAACAATTTTGTACTCATTTTTTGCTGTAATGTTTTGTTGCGAGAGGAAGAAGGTGAGCCCCAAGGGCCTCACTTGTGAGTTGTCTTTGCGACTTAGTGTATGGCGACTAGGCTTGGCGGTCGGTCGGATGCCTTGTGGGTTGAAGGCACGATTGGTTTTGTTTATAGCCATCTTATGGCACTTTTGCTTCATTGTCTATCTTGTTTACTTTTGTATCTTTTGGTAGGTCGGCCTGGTTTATAATAATTCTCTTTGTTGTTTATCTTTCTGTTTAGTAGTGTAATGTTTGGACTCTATGTTTGGAATGGAGTTGATGCATAATTTTGTGGTGAGGTATGTATACTGCTTTCTGGGAAGTATACATATCTCGAGGCTCGGTTTATTTGAATTGTGATGCTTGGGCCAGGTGGTTGGTTAAGCATTACAAGCCAAATAAATTGGGGTCCTCACAAAGTTGGTATCAGAGCCATTCGACAGTAATAACAAGCATAGTCGTCCTTAGGATATTTTGGAAAGGCTTATTTTCAAAGTATAAAAAGGTTTATGAAAACCTAGGCAGATTCTCAGGTTTTACTCCTTATCTATCTTAGCCTTCTACTCTCATCTTACTCTAATTTGAGTTTTAAAACTTGGTTTCTCTCTTTCCTTTCAAAAGATAGTTATTTACCGGTTGAATTAGTTTTTGGGAGAACCATGGAAGATTAATCTAACTAAAAATTGTGGGGGTATAAGGGTAGGATGTAAATGAGTTAACTAAATGCCTTGGATAGTTTTCTTTTACTCTGCTTTCTAGCTGCATTTTGAATCTGTCTTCCAAAAACTAATTGCTCGTTCTTCCATACGAGTTAGTCATATTTGGAAGTTGATTTTATGAGTTGCAACTTTGCCTTGTTGTTATGAATTGTTAGAGTTTATTTTGTAGAATAGATGCATGCTATCTATGTTTTCTGTGAATTTTTTATTATTATTAACTTGCTTGGTGGAACAGGATGGCTGGTGGAACCCGTAGTGGTCGGAATCGGCCAATGGTTGGGATGAGCTTCCTCTCTCAGACTATGGTTGAGGTTCTCGCTCGGATCGGCGAAGCTGCATGGATCGACAGCGCATTTTGGAGGTTATTCTAGGAATACCTCCACTCTGCCGGTGCCTCCGGATCGGAGGTGGCGGACATCGACTTCGCGGGGACTTGCGAGTTCCTCGTCTGCGACCGCCGACTTTCTCCGCTCGAGGACCCACTCGATCACGGATGATTGGCTGCGCATGGTTGGCGGAAGCTCAACATAGCTGTGCGGCGCGGGATAAGGCACTCTTCGCGTCCCACGGCGAGGCGCGGCACTCATGGTGGGAGAACTATCTCGCCATGCGGCCCGCGGCCATGTGGTCGCGTGGGAGGAGTTAGTCGGCTTTTCGTCGGGCCCACGTCCCGATGGCTGATGAAGTGAAGAAGAAAGAATTTCGCGCTCAAGCAAGGCGCAAGTGCGTGACAGTACCTCTGAGTTTAATCACTTGGTTCGTTATGCTCGGGAGTGGTGGCCTCGATGAGGCTAGCGGAGAGAGTTTATGGATGGCTTGTCAGAGAGCTACGAGGACAAGCTATCTATTGTGGACTTCTCGACTTTGAGCCTTAGTTGATAAGTCCATTGTTCTTGAGCATAAGGCAAAGCGGGGGTGAGTCCATAGCGCAAATGGGAGTCACCGATGCGCACAGGCCGACCTCACTCGTCCTCGGGTTGGACCAGCACTAGGGCCCGTTCTTTTGCTCCACCGGCACGAGGCCATTTGCACGGCTCCTCGTCCCCACGGGCGTGTTTGACCACGTGCTTTGTGGTCGGCAACAGGTGGCCTCGCAATCCGGCGGCGAGGTTACTGTTTTATTTGCCACAACAAGGGCCACTCGCCAGCGCTTGCCGTCCAGTCTTGGAGCAGCCCCTCGTCCTAATGGAGGGCGGGCGAGAGTGGTCACCCACGACGGAAGATCATCGAAGACCCGGGTGTGGCGGCGGTCGAGTCAATCATCTTTGGTGAGGAGGCTCGGGAGCGCGGATGTCGTGATAGGTACACTTCATGTCAATTATCGTCCTGCTGCAGTATTATTTGATTCTGGAGCATCGCATTCTTTTATTTCAAGATCATTTGCTGCTGCTAGTGGTCTTCACTGTGTTCCTTTGGGGGTTCCTTTGCTCATTCGCTCTCCGGGGTTAGAAATGAGAGCTGATTTAGAGTGTCGGGATGTTCCTATCGAAGTCAAAGGAGTGGGATTCTTGGCAAATCTCATCCTGCTCAACTCAGCAAGCCTGGATGTAATTCTTGGCATGGATTGGTTGTCCCAACACTTGGGACAGATCAATTGTGCCAAGAAGATGGTTTTCCTCACCAACCTTTATGGCGAACAGGTCGGTTTTTCCCCGCAGCTGCAAGGGTCACACCTTTGTGCACTTGTAGCAAAGCCAGCTTTGGAGATTCAAGAGGTTCCCACCGTTTGTGATTTTCAGGATGTTTTTCCTGATGATTTACCTGGGATGCCTCCGGTCCGAGATCTTGAGTTCGTCATTGAGTTGCTGCCCGGTACCGCCCCTATCTCGAAGGCTCAGTATCGGATGCCTCCCAATGAGTTAGAAGAATTGAAGAAGCAATTAGGTGAGCTTCAAGCAAAGGGGTTCATCCGTCCTAGCTCATCTCCTTGGGGTTGTCCGGTGATCTTTGTGAAGAAGAAGGACAAGACTTTGCGCATGTGTGTTGATTACCGTCCGCTCAATGAGGTGACGGTGAAGAACAAATATCCATTGCCCCGCATTGACGATCTGTTTGATTAGTTGACTGGAGCCCAGGTGTTCTTAAAGATTGATTTGAGGTTGGGGTATCATCAGGTCAGGATCAGATCTGAGGATATTCCGAAGACGGCCTTCACTACTCATTATGGTCTTTACGAGTACACCGTCATGTCTTTCGGCTTAACCAATGCTCCAGCTTTATTCATGAACCTTATGAATTCAGTATTCATGGAGTATTTGGATAAATTTGTGGTGGTCTTCATTGATAATATTCTTATCTACTCCAAGAATGAAGAAGAGCATGCTGAGCATCTGAAGATTGTTTTGGGCAAGTTGCGGGAGCACCAGCTATATGCGAAGTTCAGCAAATGCGAGTTCTGGTTGAAGGAAGTGGCATTCTTGGGCCATGTTCTTTCAGCTGGAGGCGTAGCTGTGGATCCCCGCAAGGTCAGCGATGTTTTACATTGGGGTCAGCCCAAGTCAGTCACTGATGTGCGGAGCTTTCTCGGTTTAGCGGGCTACTACCGCCGCTTTATCGAGAACTTCTCCAAGATCGCAAAGCCGGTGACTGAATTGCTCAAGAAGGATAAGAAGTTTGTGTGGTCTTCTGCTTGTGATGAGAGTTTTCAGGAACTCAAACAGCGTTTGACTTCAGCCCCTGTTCTTGTTCTTCCGATGTCCACAAGAGCTTGATATCTATTGCGATGCCTCTCGTCGGGGACTCGGTTGTGTTCTTATGCAAGAAGCGGAGCGATTGCCTTTGCATCGAGCGATTGAGGCCTCATGGCCCGAACTATCCACCCATGATTTAGAGCTTCTGCTGTGGTTCATGCACTCAAGATTTGGCGGCATTATCGATCGGTAACGGCTGAGGTGTATTCGACCACAAGAGTTTGAAATACTTGTTCACCCGACCAGATCTGAATCTCGAGGCGGGGAGATGGTTGGAATTGATCAAAGATTATGACATGGGTATTGATATCATCTGGCAAAGCCAATGTGGTTCTTTGATGCACTTAGCCGAAAGGTGTATTGCAATACTTTGATGATCCAAGAGCGACAACGGCACTTCTTGCGAATTTCAGCGTCTCAACAGGTTTGGTTGAGCATGGTTCCCTTCTTTGCCTTGGTTGTGCAACCAACCTTGGTGGATCAAATCAAGGCGACACTGTGAGGCGGATGATGGTGTGAGTAAAATCAAGCAGAACATCAAGAATGGATCAGCCAGGTGCTTCACAGAAGATGAGCATGGTGTTGTGTGGTTTGGGCAGCGTCTCGTGGTTCCAAAGGTCCCAGAATTGCGGGATTTGATTCTACATGAGGCCCATGATTCGCCTTTGTCCAACCATCCCGGGGCTACCAAGATGTACCAAGATTTGCGTCAGAGATTCTGGTGGACTCGCATGAAACGCGAGATTGCCAGGTTCGTTGCCAGATGTGACGTATGTTGTCGTGTCAAGGCCGAGCATCAGCGCCCAGCGGGTCTTCTTCAGCCCTTACCTATACCAAAGTGGAAGTGGGATTCTGTAGGCATGGCTTTTATCATTGGGCTACCCCGTACTCCTTCGGGGAAAGATGCCTTATGGGTTATCATTGACCGATTGACGAAGGTGGCCCACTTCCTTCCAGTGCGATCGAAGATTGATGTGAATCAGCTAGCGGATCTTTACATATCCCCATAGTGAGCTTGCACGGCGTGCCACGAACGATTGTGTCAGATCGTGGTTCTCTGTTCACTTCTCGGTTTTAGCACAGTCTACAAGCGGCCATGGGGACACGTCTTTCTTTCAGTTCAGCCTACCATCCTCAGACTGATGGTCAGACGGAGCGAGTCAACCATGTTTTAGAAGATATGCTCCGTGCTTGTATTCTTTCCTATGGGAAGAATTGGGAGAAGTGCCTACCTCTTGCCGAGTTCTCCTACAACAACAGCTTCGAGGCTAGTCTCGGTATGGCACCGTTTGAGGCTTTGTATGGGAGGCGGTGTAGAACCCCATTGGCAGGTCGGCGGGAGAGAGCGGTTCTTTGGCCCATTCAATCAATGAGGCGAAAGTCAAGTGTAGTTGATTCGTGAGAACTTGCGCATAGCTCAGTCCGAGCAAAGAGCTATGCGGATCGGCGTCGTCGTGGTGAGTTTCGGCCCAATGACTTTGTGTATCTCAAAGTCTCACCTTTGAAGGGACATCGCCGTTTCAGTGTCAAGGGCAAACTGGCTCCTCGATATGTCGGACCGTATCACACCATCAAGAAAGTGGGAACTTATGCATACAAGTTAGATTTGCGGCTACACTCGAAGGGGTGCATGATGTTTCCATGTATCACAATTGAAGAAGTGCCTCCGTGTTCGATTGAGAAAGCGCCTTTGAAAAATATCGATGTGCGGGAAGATCGTCCTATCGTGAGTGCCCGTTCGTATCCTCGAAGAAGCTGAGCAGAATGAGGAACCGTGTGATCAAGTTCCTTAAAGTTCGGTGGTCGAACCACTCAGGATGAAGCCACTTGGGAGCGGGAAGATCGTCTCAGAAGCGGACTACAGATCCTTCTTTTCCTAGTGATGAGAATCTCGGGTGAGATTCTGTAAGGGGAGATTTGTATGACCCTAAGTTAGGGTTTGTGTTTCAAATGTATAATTATGAGGAGAAATAAAAACTTTTGATGCCTCATGAAATCATTTGGAAGTTTTCTAAATTTTCCCTAGCAATTTCCATTTTCTAGAAATAAATTCTTGTGAATGGAAGTTGTTGTCAACAAAATTCTAAACCTTAAACTTGTGATCATCCTCTGGGAACATTTTTCCTATCATCTTGATCATCCTAGCTACCTCTCTGAAAATTTTCACAATTTTTAGATTTTGTTTGCTATTTCAAATGGCCAAGTCAAACTAGTTTGATAATCTGGTCAAACCTTAGGACAGCATCTTGTGAATTTTCTTGGAAAAATTACACAAGGTTGTCCTCTGTCCCAGTAAGCTCCAATAAAAATTTTGGAATTTTTGGAGCTCGGGAGCTATCTCTAAAAATTCCCCAAACCTGCTTAGCCTTTTGAATTCAAACTCTGGAACTACTGTTCCTCGGGCTCAGACTCAACTCGGGCTCGAGTCCGACCACGCTGCTAATCGGTCGCACGCCTGGTATCATCGTCGAACCCAATCGCTGCTGACCGTCCGATGCAAATCGTGCGACCCTCGAGCACCCCATGCAATCGACCAGTCCGATTGCATCGGTAGATCTCGATCGTCCGTTTAAAATCTAACGGTCGGCATGTTCTTGATCGAGTCAAACCAACTCGTCGCCGCACGAGACTCCGACTCGAGCCGCTCTCTCTCTCGGCGACGGCCCGGTCCGGCGGCATCCTCTCTCCGCGCGCGGCGTCTTGCCAGCGCCAGCTCGCCCGCGCGCCCTCTCTCTCGCGCGCCGCTCTTCACGTCGGCGCATGCGCGTCGCCACGTCGCCTCACCGTCACCTCGCGCCTTACCGCTTCCACCTCGCTGCCTCCGCCTTCCCCTTCATGCGCGATCAGTGCTCCACTTTCTCGGTTTCCTTCTTCTCCTCTGTCCACTTCGCGTGAGCTCGAGAAGCGAGGCGTCGCGCGCCGCCTCCGAGCCGGCGGCCACCGGTGATCTCCGACCAGGCATCGGCCGTGTCACGTGTGTTCCACATCCCGAAGCAAACCCCCAAGAATTTCGTGTTTCACCGCTTGAGGAGCTGCTGTGACTTTCTTCTCCAACTCGGTGATTCGCCTCTCCCGCCGTCGCGTCTTCTCCGTGAGCTTGAGCTCGATTCCTAGCTCATAAGCACCCTCTGGTGTCCCTCTACCCGTCCCCATCACTCACTCGCTCTCTCGTTCACCTCAGGTCCCTGTCGTCGTTGACCACCTCGCGCCGCCGTAGGCTCTCGTCGCCGGGGCCACTCCGGTGCCTTTCCGTCATCGGCGACCACCCGGTGAGTTCCTTGAGTCCCACTGATGCTCATGCGCGCGCTAGTTTACACCCTCTTCTTCTCGGCGCGATCGCCTTATCACCTCCACGGCGGGCGCCAGCTCGTCTCGCTCGCCACGCGCCATCACGATGCATCTCCGCGCCTCGAGACCACCTTGACAATGATCCACGGCAACCCATTTTGGCTGTCACCTCTACCGCGCCACCACTCTTTCGCCGGCGTCGAATCCAGGTCCAGAGCCAGCCCGAGCCCCCTCTTTTCTTCGGCTGTGTCTTCCTCTGTTTCACTGACAGTGGGCCCCACCTCCCTTAAGCCTTGTAGTTAGCTGCTAATCAATCTTATGATTGTTCATTAGTTCACTCTCTTGCATGATCAAAATTGGTATTTGAGGTTTGGAAGAAAGTTAGTCTCTAAAGTGCTCTGTAGTTTTCTCTGTTGTCAATCTTTTCTGTTGTCGATAACTTTGAACTTGGTAGCATTGCTTGCTATTCAAATCTTGTTAGTGCTGATGACTCCCTAAGTAGTAGTGGTTAGCATGAAGTCGATTAGTTAGTATCAATAGGTTTCAAAGCTTTTGTTGGCATGAATGATCAAAAGAAGACATTGTGGAACTAGTTGTTTTGTCTCTGTACTTGTGATTCTTACTTTTACAAGTATAGTAAGGCCTTGTAGTAGTAGCATCTTGAAATTGTTAACCTTACTATATGTTGGTGTGATGCTTAGGTGTGATAGTAGCTGAATTTTATTAAAGCCCAACCTTAGTTAGAAAATTGTTAGCACCTAATAGTTGGCTAATTAACTAGTTAGTGTTTCAATAGCTTCTTGTAGGTTTAAGTGATCTTATCACTAATGTTGGTTGTTTAGAATAGCTAGTTGTTTAGATGTAGTAATTTGATGCTTAGTTAATAGATGTGCACACAATCACCATCAAAGTGCAGTGAAAGATTAAAACATATAAGAGGATTGTTTTTTTATTTTGTGGTTAGCTTGGTAAGTAAGTGAGTTTGGGTAGATCAATCACATGAAAACATGTCTAATTTAAATCGTCTCGTAGCGACTAATTTGTTGTTCCTATTGTAGTGGTCTAGCTTAGTGTTATAGATTTGTGGTTGTTTTGAAATTTTGAGTTTTGTCGGTGTTATTGGTTCTTATTTGTTGCTTTTGCTCGATCGATAGATTACGGCAGTGCAGTTTTATCGAGTGATCCTGCACCAGAGTTGAGCATCACAGTGTGAGGACCCAGTTTATTTGGTTTGTAATGCTTAACCAACCACAGCCTAGCATCACAAATCAAATAAAGCGATCCTCGAGATATGTATACTTCCCGAAGCGTATACACACCATACAAATTAGACATCAACTCCATTCCACACAGAAGTCCAAACATTACACTACAAGCGGAAGATAAACAAATAGTAAAGATATTACAGGACAATGGCCGTTGTACAAGATACACAAATAACAACGAGAAAACGCAAGGAAGCAAAAAGTGCCATAAGATGGCTATAAACAAAGCCAATCGGTGTGCCTTCAACCCACAAGGCATCGGCCAGGACCGCCAAGACTAGTCGTCACCCACGAAGCGGCAGCCTGACTCACAAGTGAGGCCCACGAGCTCACCTTCTTCCTCTGCAACAAAACATTAAGCAAAGCACTGAGTACAAAGATTGTCTTTGTACCCACTTAAAACGACGTGTGAACTATGGACACTGTTCATATGCTACATGCGAGCTTATTTGGTGGAAGTCATATGTTTCATTTGCATAAAGCAAGTTTTCATTTGCAATAGGGTAATCTGATTTGAAGCAAGTTTGCAATTCATTTTAATTGAAATAACGATGGGATAGTAATAACAAAGAGTAAAGATAAACAACCTAGAAGTGACTATCCCAATAGTCACCACAACAATAACACGAATCCCAGTTACGTACCACCCATCAGTTTTAATTTAAATGTTGTAGTCTAGTTCTTGGGGCGTATCAGCGTGTCCATAACCTAGGGCGAGGCTATTGAATAGTTTTAACCTGAGGGTGTACCAATGTACCCACACTTGAGGCCTTTAAGCCAAAACACACTTAGAAGGTATCTTTGTACGGCTAAGTCCTACGAGACTTTTTCCAATATTGTGTATTAACTCTGAGCGCTCGTATGGATAGAAACCATACGCTTACATGGTAAAGCCGAAAAGACAACTACCCACTCGGGATAAAGCTTTTCGGACAACTACCATGCTCCCACCTCCGTCCCTCCTGCGACCTCCTGCGACCGGGCCAATACACGCCAAAGTACTAGGTCAAGAGAGGTCCATATACTCTAGTGTGGTTGCTACGCAAAATGCTCGATGCGGTGGCGCAAGTAACTCGGTCCTTAAGCGACTCGGGCACCTTTCGGTCACACGCAACAGATCACAGTCTTACCATTGTGCCCAAGTCTAAATCATTTTTGTTTTCATTTTTTTAATTTTGCAATTAAACATAGCAAAATGCTAAAACATAAAGCTATAGAAATTTTGTGTGATCAAGGTTACCGACTAAAGTCGATAACCCAGATTCTACGATAGCTAAGCATGTCTAAGCAAGTTGACCGGATCTACTAAGTGACAAGAGATCATCCAGTGATCTCTAATCACGACAAATAACCTGAGGCTCGGTAGTAGAGATCAATATTTTGTCTCACAGGATATGCATTACGGATTTAACTAATCAATTTAACACAAATTAAGCAATGCATACATCAACTGAAACAAAATATTAATCTTTAAAATCTGGGATTAAACATGATCAAGCTGCTTGCACGTTCTTTGTTGCTCAATAGTGCGGAGGATCGTCCTCGGGGTTGCATAAATATCGAAGCCTAACGATCGAACAAAGCAGCGAATAAGAACGAATAACAAAGCAAAACTCAAACATCAAATACAAACACCAATATATACACCAAGGCTAGACTATCACAAAGAATGACAAATAATTGCTCTGAGAGACCCATCCACTCATTTGCTAGGTTAACCACAAAATCAAACTTCTAACATGCTTTAAACTTTGGGCGAGGCTTTGATGGTGATTGTGTGCACATCTATTATTTAATCATCAAGTTAATGTATCAACAACGATGTAACATCCCCAAATTTGGCTTGTGTTTCAAATGTAATATAATGAGGGTAAATTAAAACTTTTGTCATCCTTTCACTCTTGAACTTTTACGAAATTCTTGTAAAGGAATTTTGGGAATTCAAAATCTAAACCCTCATTTGTTATCAAGTCAACAACCTCCTTGGTCAAATCTAGTGTCAAACACTTGGAAATAATTTTCTGGGTTCCAAGGTTGCTTAGTGGCACCTCTGAATTATTCCATAATTTTTGGAAATTATTTGAAATATTTTGAGGCAAGTCAAGCCTTGGTCAAACCTCTCGAAATAACCTTCAGAATTTCTTGAGAAAATTAAAGTGCTCAAAATCTCTGGAAATTTTATGGAAGGTTGATCCTATTGTCAGCAAGCTCAGTTAAAATTTCATAAATTTTAGTGTTGATTTGATGCCTCAATTAAATCCCCAAAGTTTCATTTCAAAAATCAAAACCTAAGCGGTTTGCCTTTGTTCCTCGGTGCGAGTCGGACTGGGCTCGAGCCAGCCCGACTTCGGTCGAGTCAACTAACAGCACCGGCGCGGTCAGCGGGCGTCGCGGCGCTTTGGACCGTTGGATCTCAATCGGACGGCTCGCGCTCGTGTATGCATTCGGACAACTCGGTTGCCCTTGGATTAGCGGCCGTTGGTTTCAATGGGCGATGCGACATTCGGCGATGCCGTTTCATCGCGATCGTGCCTCACCCTTGGATGCGAATCGGACGGTGTGCGTCGTCGTCTCCTCTCGCTCATGGCGCGGCCTGCGCCGAGAAGGCTGGCGTGGCGCGCGGCGCGCCATCCCATCCCGGCGATCTCGCAGGTGTCTGCGGCGCATTAAATGCCCGTCCTCCACCGCCCGTTTGGTCGTCGTCTCAAGCGCTCCCGTCGCTCACGGCGGCGCCGTGTGATGAGGCAGGCGAACAACGGCGTTCGTGCCCCTCGAGGCCTGCCAGCCCCTGGTCACCTCCGTTGGCTTCCTTTCCTCTCCGCGGCTCTCTCTTGCACCCTCTAAGCAGGCGAGCCCATACAACCCAGCGCCCATTTCGCCATTGCAGAGCTTGGGCTCTGTCGTGACGGTGCTCGGTGGTTCTTTAGCTCCCTCCTTGCTCTGTTGCTTCCTCTCACCTCGGTGGTGCTAACCCCACTCCATTTCAGGTTGCTTCAGCGGGGCGCCGAGATTTTGGATTCCCCCAATCGGCGCGTGCACCTTTCTTCGTCTCGGTAGCCAGGTGAGTCCTCCTCCCTCCGATTCCTTGCTCTGTAGCATCCGGGTCGTTTGGAATCCATCTTGATGGCGCGGTGTGGTTGGTTTTGCTCGGCCGTCCGCTCCACGTCGTCTTCCTGGGTCGTCGCGAGAACCGTCGCGGGGCTGCCGACCACCTCTGCACCTCGCGTCGATCGGTAGCTCCTGGTAGCCCCTAGATGCTCGGGCGCATGCTGAATGAAGCTGCTGCGGAGCTCGCTTGTCGCTTATCGTCGTTGCCATCTTTACCGTGCGCCCCTCGCCGTCGCGTATGCCGCTCTGGTCCACCACCGTCGGTGTGGGTGGTACGGAGTGCGCTGCGCTAATGCGCACCATTACGGCATTCACTCGCGCGCCGTGCTTTTGTCGCGGCGTTTTGCGGTAAAGCCATCGGGCTTGTTGCGGGCGCGCGACGCGTGCGCATGCGTGGCGTTGTGTCGCCGCCCATCCTAGATCTGCGGCGGGATTTTCGTTAGATTTGTCTTTGTGCCTTGTGTCCACGTTACTTGTGGCCCGTCCATCTTGAGATCGGCGGTCCACGGCCTCTGTTCCGCCTCACGCGCGCGTTTTCAAACGCGTTAGCGTGGTTCAATCGGGGACTTCCGATCGGAGATCGACGGCTCTCAATCGTCCACGTCTCCGGGTGTTAGGAAAATCCCCGAAAGTGCTAAGTCCAGAAATCAGTATCACATTAGGGTTTTGTCATTTTCATATCTTGGTCATCTTAGCTCCAAATTAGATGATTCCAATTTTGTTAGCTTCCTTATAACTTGAACTTAAATAGAAAAATAACTGGAGACCATGATAAAACCTGGAAAACCATTTTCAAAAATAGTAAACAAGCGAACTTAATACTGTTTTTCAGAACTTTAGCAAACTTGTAAAGTGCATAACTTTTAATCTATAGATCATTTTTGTATGAATCCAATTGGATTAGCTTCCACTGATAGTGTAATTTCTAGGAAAATTGGTTTCACAAATTTTACTGTTTTTAGAAATCATAAGGATCATAATTTAGTTTAATACCTAAACAATTTAGACAAATCATAACTCTTTCAATATAACTCCAAATGAGCTGAAATTTTATATGGGTTATCACTACACCAGTAGGTAGCCACCTAAAATTTCAGCTCCAAATATTTCTAGAAAATATTTTTGCTACAGTGCTAATTATGACCGAAAATAGGTTTTTAGAGAATATCTTTTGCACCACAAATCCAAATTAGGTTTTCCAGTTCCTATGTCTAGGTTTATTCCTATTCTACCTTGTGTATGAATTTTGTCGCATTTGGATAATTTTTGCTTGCTCTTTTGTTTAAGTGTTGCTCGTCTTATTGGTTGTTTTAGCTCTTTCGCAGGGTTCGACATTTGCGGTAACCAGAGCGACCCTCCGCAACAAATTGAGCCACAACAAGCAGGCAAGCAGTTTGATCATTTCCCATTAATCCCATTACTTTTAAAGTCTAATATTTTGTTTAACTTCTATGTATGCATTGCTATTTTGTTGTTAAATTGATTAGTTAGACCTCTAGTTGCAAAATCTGTAGGTAAATGGTTATCCTCTACTACAGGCCTAGGTTATTTGCTGTGGTTAGAGTTCGATGGATGAACTCTTATCACTTAGTAGATTCTGAATGAATATTGTTAGCCATGCCTAGTTATCGGTAGTATTGGGCGATCATCGACTTAGTCGGTGATCTTGATCACCAACTACTTATACTACTCCATTATGTCCAACCCTTGTGTTTTATTGATTTACAAATCAAAAACGAAAACAAAACTATATCTTGACTTGGGCACAATGGTATGTTGATGTGATCTGTTGGGTGTGTGGAATGGTGCCTAAGTCCCCAGGGTAGAGTTACTTGTGTCACTAAGCCAGCGCTTATGCGTGCTAACCACCTGAGGGGATATGGAACCTCTCTTGACTAAGTACTTTGGAAGGTGTTAATTATGAGCTGGTGGTGGGTGTGCTCTTGTGTGTGTGTTTTGGAGGGAGCATTAGCGGACCGGTTAGGTATCTAATGTGTCCTTCTCCGTGGGTTGCGGCTCTTAATTAGCATCGTCCATTGGAAAGCGTCTTGTTAGACTTAGCCATGCTGCATACCAAAGGAAGTGTGCTAACAGTGGCTGGTGGAAAGGCGGTCTATCGTGTGGGTACATTGGTACACCTATGAGGAGTTAAAACTATTCGAATAGCCTCGTCCTAGGTTATGGACATGCTTGGTAGTCGTGCAAGAACTAGACTACAACCTTTTAAAAACTTAAACTTGACATGGGTGGTATGAAGGGTACTTCATGCTATTGTTGTGGTGACTATGGGTTAGTCACTTCTAGGTTAGTTTTGTTATCTATCTATTGTTATAATTGTCTCTCTTTATTTGAACAATAAAAGTTAATTGCAAACTTGCTTTGAATCTATTACCTTATTGCAAATGAAAACTTGCTTTATCTTTGAAAATAAGTCGAGCCTCATCCACTTAAATAAAGCTTGCATGTAGTTAATTATAGTTACATTTATCTCACCGTCGGTCTTGCAGTACAAAAACAAGTTTTGTACTCATCGCTGCTTAATATTAATTGTTGCGAGAGGAAGAAGGTGAGCCCCAAGGGCCTCACTTTTGTGAGTTGTGTTGCGGCGCCGTGCAGGGCATTAGCTTAGCGATCGGTTGGTTGCCTTGTGGGTAAAGGCACACTTATTGGCTTTATTTATCGCCATCTTATGGCCATTTTGCTTCATTTGTGTATTTACTTATTTGTATGACTTTTGGCAGTCGGCCTCTCTTTTATAATAACTCTCTTTATATTATCTATGTCTTTAAGTTGTTGCTTTTGCTTGGCTCTATGTGTATGAATGGAATTGATGCATGATTTTGTAGCAGGTGTGTATCTTGCAGTGCAGGAAGTATACATATCTCGAGGCTTAGTTTATTTGATAGATGCTTATTAGGACCAAGTGGATGGTTAAGCAGTACAAGCGAATAAACGGGGTCCTCTAAGCAGCTAGCTTCTCTAACTCAACCATTATTAAGCGATATTACGAAACTACAAAAAGCTATTGACAACACTAACTTGATCAAGTATCCAACTATGAGATGCTAAACAAAGATCTTCTACCTAAGATAGGATGCTAAGGATGCTCATTATTCATACCCCTAAGCATCACACCTAGATTTTGCAAGGCTAACAAGTTTCAACATTTGGTCACTACCCAAATCTTATAACACGACAACTCAAAAATGAGAGGCAAATAAAATGAGCGACTAACTATCCCTATGAACAAACATGACAACAAGAGCTTAGAAACTTAAAGATACCAACTAAATGATTTCATGCTAACCACCACAACAAAAGGAGACATCAAGTCTAACAAAACCTAATAGCAAGCATGATACAAATTTTGATTCACGACAGAGATAAAAATGACAACGACGAGCTACAAGGAAATTTGCATATATACTTTCAAACCTCAATTACAAACTTTGATGCGTGCATGAGAGTGAACTAAAGAACAATCATAAGCATGATTAGCGACTAACTAATTGGTTTTGAAGGAGTGCTTTGCTGTCAGAGCGAGAGAGAAGGACACACCGAAAAAGAACAAAGGATCTCGGCGGCTCACGGACTGGATTAAATGCGGCGGTGGAGTGGCGGCGAGGCGTGCGGCGGCCAAAATGGGTCGCCGAGTTTGCGAAGCTAAGGATGGTCGCGGGAAGCGGAGATGTGGTGGGTGGCGCAGCGAGCTTAGCGGCGGCGGTGGGGTGACAAGGTGCGGCTGTGCGAGAGGTAAACAATGAAAGTTAGCGCGCATGAGCATCGATGAGTTACTAGGAACTCACCGGAATGCGCGAGCTCAAGAGGCTGCGGAGATGGCGGCGGCGAGAGCCGCGGCGGCGCAAGGCGATGCAGCGGCGAGGGCACGGGGTGAGCGAGAGGACACGAGTAGTGGAGAAGAAATGTGGAGTCGGTGGTGCTCACTGGCGAAAGAATGGAGCTGGAGCTCACCGGAGAAGATCGGCGGTGGAAAAGCGGTTTTGGCCGGACTTGGAGAAAGAAGTCCACGCGATTCCACAGACGATGAATCCTGAAATTTCTTGAGGTTTACTCCCGGAGATGTGGAACACGCCGTGCAGCGGCGATAGCCGGAGCCACCGGGCGGTGAAATGCTCGGGCGTCGCGGCGCTCACGGCTCCGAGGCTCGATGGAGAAAAAGGCAATGGAGGCAGCAGTAGTAGGGAAAACCCTCGATGGCTTTTGTAGGCGGCGGAGCGAGCGAGTGGTGATGGCGGTGAAAAGGCGGGGTGAAGCTAGGTGGCGTGCGTGCATCGGCGGCCGGCGAGCCTTGAGCGGCGGTGCTTTGGGGCTGGCGGCGGCGTGGCGAGGATGACCTGCAGGTGGGTCCGCCTTGCGGCGGCAATGACCGAGCAGCGCGAGAGAGTTAGACTTCGATCAATATCGCGCCGGCCGTTGGATCTAAAGCGGACGGTGAGATTAGTGTATGCATTCGGACAGGTCGGTTGCATGCGCGGCGTGGATCGTTCGATTTGCATCGGACGGTCACGATCGATTGGACTCGGCGATGCGTTTAGTTGGCGGCGGCCAAGTGGTGCGAGTCGGACTCGAGCGGAGGTTGGTCAGGCAGAAGCGATGATTTGGGATTTGATTTAAAGACGAGAGAGAAGGTTTGGGAATTTTTAGAGGTAGCTCCTGAGCTCCAAAAATTTCAGAAATTTTATGGTAGCTACTAGGGACAGAGGACAACCTTGTATAATTTTCTAGAACTTTTTATGCACTGCATTGTTCTAGAAAAATTCTAAGCTGCTGTCGAGGAGTTTGACAGATTTCAAACAAAGTTGACTTGGCCATTTGAAATAGCAAACAAAATCTAAAAATTGTGAAATAATTCAGGGAGGTAGATAGGATGATCAAGATGCTAGGAAAAATAGTTTCAGAGGATGATCACAAGTTTGAAGGCTAAGAATCGATAACAACAATTTCCAATCACAAATTAAATTCTACAAATTGGAAATTGCTAGGGAAAATTGTAGAAACTTTCAAATGATTTGAAGAGACAACAAAAGTTTTATTTCTCCTCAAAATTTTACATTTGAAATACAAACCCTAAGTTAGGGCTGTTACAAATCTCCCCCTTACGAGAATCTGCGCCGAGATTACGATCAACTGAGAGAAAGAAGGGCGGGTAATCTGCTCGAGGCGATCTTCCGCTCCCATGTGGCTTCATCCTCGGAGTGGTTCGACCACGAACTTTAAGGAACTTGATCACCACGGTTCCTTGTTCTGCGTTCGGCTTCTTGAGGATCTGAGCGGGGCGCTCACGATAAGGCGAGATCTTCACGCACATCGACATTTTCAATGGTGTTTCCTCAGCGAACACGGAGGCACTTCTTCAATTGTGACACATGGAAAACATCATGCACCCGCCGAGTGTAGCGGCAACTCCAAGCGGGTATGCTGCGGCTCCCACTTTCTTGATGATGCGATATGGCGAGCATATCGAGAGCGGTTGCCCTTGACAAAGCGGCGATGTCCCTTCAGGTGAGACTTTGAGATACACAAGTCATTGGTGAAACTTCAGCTCACGGCGGCGCCGATCGCATAGCTCTTACGCACGGGTGAGCTACGGCGCGAAGTGCTCACGAATCAGCGCACTTGACTTTCGGCTTCATTGATGGAATGCGGGCCAAAGCGCCTCTTCGGTTTCGACCGGTTCAATGGGGTTACGCATCGCCTCCCATACAAAGCCTCAAGCGGTGCCATCACAGAGACTAGCTGGAAGGCTGTTGTTGTAGGAGAACTTCGGCAAGCGGTAGGCACTTCTCCCAATTCTTTCCATAGGAAGAGCACAAGCCTGAGCATATCTTCTTTTTTTGATTGGCGCTCCGTCGACCATCGATCACGAGGATGATGGTGGTGAGCGAAAGGCGGGTCCCCATGGCTTCACGTAAATTTGTGCCAAAATCGGGAAGTGAAAAGAGAGCCACGATCGACACTATCGTTAGTGGCACACCATGCGAACTCACAATGCGGGATATGTAAAGATCCGCTAAGCGATTCACATCAATCTTCGATCGCCTTTGGAAGGAAATGGGCCACCTTCCGTCAATCGATCAATGATAACCATAATGCATCCTTCCGCGAGATGCAGGCGGACCGGTGATAAAATCCATGCCTCTCGAATCCACTTCCATTACGGTATAGGCAAGGTGAAGAAGACTGCGGGCCGATGCTCGGCCTTGACACGACAACATGTCACATCATCGGCAGCGAACACGGCAATCTCGCGCTTCATGCGAGTCCACCGAACCTCTACTTGCGGATCTTGGTACATTTTAGTGGCCGGGATGGATGGACAAAAGGCGAATCATGGGCCTCTGAAGAATCAAATCCGCAACTCTGGGACCTTTGGGACCACAAGGCGCTGCCCAAACCACACACACGTGCTCATCTTACATGAAACACTTGGTGATCCATTCACGATGTTACGCTTGATTTTCCCACCATCATCGATTCTGTGTGCTGCCTTGATTTGATCCACCAAGGTCGGTTGCACAACCAAGGCAGCAAGGGAGCCATGCTCAACCATACCCAAGTTGAGGCATTGAAACTCTGCATAGCGGTGCGAGTTCTTTGCTCTTGGATCATCAGTATTGCAATACACTTTTCGGCTAAGTGCATCGGCAACTACATTGGCCTTGCCGGATGATCTTGAATACCCATGTCATAATCTTTGATCAATTCCAGCCATCTCCTCTGCTGAGGTTCAGATCTGGTGAGTGAACAAGTATTTCAAGCTCTTGTGATCGGAATACACCTCACAATGATTCTGATCGGATAATGCCGCAAATCTTGAGTGCATGAACCACAGCAGACAAGCTCTAGATCATGGGTGGGATAGTTGAGCTCATGAGGCCTCAATTGCACGGATGCATAGGCAAGCTGCCTTGCCTTCACATAAGAACACATCAGAGTCCCGACGAGAGGCATCGCATAATAAATATCGAAGCTCTTGTGGATGCTCGGGAAGAGTAGGGGCAGAGTGAAGTCAATGCTGCTTGAGCTCAACAGCTCTCATCACAGCGAGGACCATACAAACTTCTTGTCCTTCTTAAGCAATTCAGTCATCGACTGCGATCTTGGAGAAGTTCTCGATAAAGCGGCGGTAATAGCCCGCTAAGCGAAAACTCCGCTTTGTCGATGGCGACTTGGTGACCCCAAGATAGAACATCGCCGACCTTCTTGGGATCCACACTATGCCTCGGTTGAAAGAACATGGCCCAAGAATGCCACTTCCTTCAACGAACTCACATTTCTTGAACCGCATATAGTTGGTGCTCCGCGAATTTGCCCAAAACAATCTTGGATGCTCGGCATGCTCTACCTCGAGTCTTGGAATAGATAAGAATGTCATCAATAAAAACCACCACAAATTTGTCCAAATACTCCATGAATCACGAATTCATAAGGTTCATGAACAACATTGGAGCATTGGTCAAACGAAAGACATGGCGATTGTACTAAATCTGAGGCCATAACGAGTAGTGGCCGTCTTGAATATCCTCGTACGATCGGACTTGATGATGGCCCAATCTCAGATCAATCTTGGAGAACACGAGCTCAGGACAAGCGGTCAAAAGATCATCAATGCGGGCGAGAGGATATTTGTTCTTCACCGTCACTTCATTGAGAGGGCGGTAGTCAACACACATGCGCAAAGTCTTGTCCTTCTTCTTCACAAAGATCACGGACAACCCCAAGAGATGGCTGGGACGGATGAAACCCTTTGCTTGGAGCTCACCAAGCTACTTCTTCAATTCTTCTAGCTCATTGGGAGGCATCCGTCTGGCGCCTTGAAATCGGGGCGATGCAGGGCAGCAACTCGATGACAAACTCGGTCTCGAGCCGGAGGCATCCGGGCAAGTCATCAGGAAAAACATCCTCAAAGTCGAGATACTATGGGAACATCCACGAATCGCAAGGTTGGCTTACTTCTAATGCACAAAGATCTGAGACCACGAAGGCGTGGCGAAAATCCGACTGCTACTTTGAAGGGCAGTAAGATAGACAATCTTTACGGCTGTCGATTTGCCCCAAGTGTTGGGACAACCAATCCATGCCAAGAATCACATCCGGACTTCATTGAGCCCGGCGAGATAAGGTTTGCCAAAAATCCCACTCCTTTGACTATGATAGGAACATCCGGAAACGTAAATCAGCTCTCATTTCCGAACCGGAGGCGGATGAGCAAAGAACTTCAAAGGAACACGGTGAAGACCACTAGCAGCAGCAAATGATCTTGAAATAAAGAATCGATGCTCGAGAATCAAATATCTGCAGCGGGGCGAAATTAACAAAAGTGTACCCATCCGACATCTGGCGCCTCCCGAGCCTCCTCGGTGAAAGGTGGTTGACTCGACCGCTGCTCGCGCCACAGGGCTTGGATCATCTTACGGTGGTGGATGACCACTCCCCTGCCGCGTCCTCCATTGGGGCGGGGCTGCTGCAACACTCGGCGAGCATTCGCATAATGGCCTTGTTGTGGCGGCGAAAACAAGTAACCTCGGCGCCCGGATTGCGGAGGCCGCTCTGTCTGGATCGCGGCGCGCGTGGCTGAAACACGGCTGCGGTGGGCGGGGCGGTGCGGATGGCCTCGGCGCTGGTGGAGCAAAAGAGCGGACCCTTGGTCTTTGGCCCGGCCAGAAGACGAGCAGGCTGGTGTGAGTAGATTGATCGCCTCCCATTTGCGCTTGCAGGACTACGCCAGCGCCTTTGCCTTATGCTCTGCAACGATGGCCTTATCTGCAAGGCACGAAAGTGCGAGAAGTCCACAATAGATAGCTTGTCCTGCAGCTCTCGGACAAGCCATCCATAAACTTCTCTGCTTAGCCTCATCGAGCCACCTCACCGAGAGCATAACAGGCCAAGTGATTAAACTCGTGCAGTACCGTCACGGACTTGCGCCCTTGTTTGGCGCGAAACTCCTTTTCTTGACTTCATCAGGCCATGCGGGATATGGGCCCGAAAAAGCGGCGGGAACTCCTCCCACGCGACCACATGGCCCGCGGGCTGCATGGCGAATAGTTCTCCCACCATGAGTCTGCGCCCTCGGTGGTGGGGCGAAAAGTGCCTTATCCTGCGCTGGCAGAGCTATGTTGAGCTTCCGCTCAACCATGCGCGACCAATCATCCGCATCGAGAGGGTCCTCGGAGGCGGGAGAAAGTCGGCGGTGTGTGCGGAGGAACTCTGCAAGTCCCCGAGTGCGGTGGCGCCACCACCGGCGAGAGTGGAGGTATTCCTAGCAATAACCTCCAAGATGCGCGTCTGGTCCATGCGGTTTCGCTCGTCGGCGAGAACCTCGACCATGGTCGGAGGAGGAAGCTCCTCATCATGACCGATCTGGCTTGGCGCCAGCGTTCTCCTGGCCATCTGTTTTACTAAGACAAGTTAGTAACAAATTTAAAACAAGAAAACCCAAAATTCATGAAAGCGGTCCGAGAAACAAGCACAAGCGGGATAAAGATCAACCGGCAAAAATCGGAGCGCATAACTACTCACTTAACACCTTACCCTATTATTCCCGATCTTCCATAGTTCTCCCAAAACTAATTCCATCGGATAAGTAACTACCTTTTGAAAGGGAAGAGAGAAACCAAGTTCTCAAAACTCAAATTAGAGTAAGGTGAGAGTAGAAAACTAAGATGAGTAAGGAATAAAATCTGAGAATGCATAGGTTTTCATAAACCTTTTATAATTTGAAAATAAGACTTTCAAAATATCCTAGGGCGACTATGCTTGGGTTACTACGGTCGAGAATGGCTCGATACCAACTTTGTGAGGACCCGATTTATTTGGTTTGTAATGTAACCAACCACACGGCCTAGCATCACAAATCAAATAAGCGATCCTCGAGATATGTATACTTCCCGACGAGCGATACACACCAGTACAAATTAGACATCAACTCCATTCCACACATAGAGTCCAAACATTACACTACAAGCGGAAGATAAACAAATAGTAAAGATATTACAGACAATGGCCGGTGGCCACAAGATACACAAATAACAACGAAAAGACAGCGGAAGCAAAAGTGCCATAAGATGGCTATAAACAAAGCCAATCGGTGTGCCTTCAACCCACAAGGCATCGTAGGACCGCCAAGACTAGTCGTCACCCACGAGCGGCAGCCTGACTCACGAAGTGAGGCCACGAGGCTCACCTTCTTCCTCTGCAACAAAACATTAAGCAAAGCACACAGTACAAAGATTGTCTTTGTACATAAAGGCAGACGTGTGAACTACGAGACTGTTCATATGCTACATGCGAGCTTATTTGGTGGAAGTCATATGTTTCATTTGCATAAAGCCGATTTTCATTTGCAATAGGGTATCTGGTTTGAAGGCAAGTTTGCAATTCATTTTAATTGAAATAACATAAGGATAGTAATAACAAAGAGTAAAGATAAACAACCTAGAAGTGACTATCCCAATAGTCACCACAACAATATACGAATCCCAGTTAGTACCACCCATCGAGTTTTAATTTAAATGTTGTAGTCTAGTTCTTGGGGCGTATCAGGCGTGTCCATAACCTAGGGCGAGGCTATTCGAATAGTTTTAACCTGCGGTGTACCAATGTACCCACACTTGAGGCCTTTAAGCCAAAACACACTTAGAAGGTATCTTTGTACGGCTAAGTCCTCTGAGACTTTTTCCAATATTGTGTATTAACTCGAGCAGCTCGTATGGATAGAAACCCATACGCTTACATGGTAGCCGAAAAGACAACTACCCACTCGGGATAAAGCTTTTGGACAACTACCATGCTCCCACCTCCGTCCCTCCTGCGACCTCCTGCGACCGGGCCAACACACGCCAAGTACTAGGTCAGAGAGGTCCATATACTCTAGTGTGGTTATACGCAAAATGCTCGATGCGGTGGCGCCGTAACTTTCGGTCCTTAGCGGCTTCGGGCACCTTTCGATCCACCCAAGCAGATCACACTAGTCTTACCATTGTGCCCAAGTCTAAATCATTTTTGTTTTCAATTTTTTTAATTTTGCAATTAAACATAGCAAAAATGCTAAAACATAAAGCTATAGAAATTTTGTGTGATCAAGGTTCTGGACTAAAGTCGATAACGCTTGATTCTCTAGATAGCTAAGCATGTCTAAGCAAGTTGACCGGATCTACTAAGTGACAAGAGATCATCCGATCTCTAATCACGACAAATAACCTAGGCTCGGTAGTAGAGATCAATATTTTGTCTACGGGATATGCATTACGGATTTAACTAATCAATTTAACACAAATTAAGCAATGCATACATCAATTGAAACAAAATATTAATCTTTAAAATACTGGATTAAACATGATCAAGCGCTTGCACAGTTCTTTGTTGCTCAATATGGTGCGGAGGATCGTCCTCGGGGTTGCGCAAATATATCGAAGCTAACGATCGAACAAAGCAGAATAAGAGCGAATAACACCGGCAAAACTCAAACATCAAATACAAACACCAATATATACACCAAGGCTAGACTATCACAAAGAATGACAAATAATTGCTCTGAGAGACCCATCCACTCATTTGCTAGGTTAACCACAAAATCAAACTTCTAACATGCTTTAAACTTTGGACAGGCTTTGATGGTGATTGTGTGCACATCTATTATTTAATCATCAAGTTAATGTATCAACAACAGCTAGCTTCTCTAACTCAACCATTATTAACTGATATTCCAGAAACTACAAAAAGCTATTGACAACACTAACCAGTCAAGTATCCAACTATGAGATGCTAAACAAAGATCTTCTACCTAAGATAGGATGCTAAGGATGCTCAGCTATTCATACCCCTAAGCATCACACCTAGATTTTGCAAGGCTAACAAGTTTCAACATTTGGTCACTACCCAAATCTTATAACGCGACAACTCAAAAATGCAGAGGCAAATAAAATGAGCGACTAACTATCCCTTATGAACAAACATGACAACAAGAGCTTAGAAACTTAAAGATACCAACTAAATGATTTCATGCTAACCACCACAACAAAAAGGAGACATCAAGTCTAACAAAACCTAATAGCAAGCATGATACAAATTTTGATTCACGACAGAGATAAAAATGACAACGAGGAGCTACAAGGAATTTGCACTATATACTTTCAAACCTCAATTACAAACTTTGATCGTGCATGAGTGAACTAAAGAACAATCATAAGCATGATTAGCGACTAACTAATTGGTTTTGAAGGTAGGCTGTATTCGACAGGTGAGAGAACACAAGCGAAAAAACGAAGGATCTCGGCGGCTCTGGACTGGATTAGTCTGCCGTGGTGGAGTGGCGGCGCGTCATCGACGGCCAAAATGGGTCGCCGAGTTTGCTTGAAGCTAAGGATGGTCGCGAGGCGGAGAGTATGTCTGGGGTGGCGCGGCGGGCTTAGCGGCCGGCGGTGGGGTGACAAGGTGCGGCTGTACGAGAGGTAAACAATGAAAGTTAGCGCGCGCGAGCATCGGTGAGTTACTAGGAACTCACGGAATGTGCGCGAGCTCAAGAGGCTGGGAGATGGCCGGCGGCGAGAGCCACAGCGGCGCAAAGCGGTGGCGGCGAGGGCACAGGGTGAGCGAGAGGACACGAGTGAGTGGAGAAAAATGTGAGTCGGTGGTGCTCACGGCGAAAATTGGTGGAGCTCACCGGAGAAGATCGGCGGTGGAAAAGCGGTTTGGCGGACTTGAGAAGAAAGTCCGCCTTGCGATTCCACGGGCGATGAATCCTGAAATTTCATGAGGTTTACTCCCCGAGGATGTGGAACACGCCGTGGCCCAGCGATGGCAGGGCCACCGGGCCGGTGAAATGCTCGGGCGTCGCGGCGCGCTCACGGCTCTGAGCTCGATGGAGAAAGGCAATGGAGGCAGCGGTAGGAAAACCCTCGATGGCTTTTGTAGGAAGCGGAGGAAGCGGTGAGTGAGCGATGGCGGTGAAAAAGCCGGTGAAGCTAGGTGGCGGCGTGCATCTGCAGCAAGCCGAAGCCGTAGGCCGAGCGAGCGGCGGTCTTATTTGGGCTAGCGGCGGCGTGGCGAGGATGACCTGCGGTGGTCCGCCTTATCGGCGATAGCAGCCGAGCAGCGCGAGCCGAGTTGAACTTCGATCAATATCGCGCGGCCGTTGGATCTAAAGCGGACGGTGAGATTAGTGTATGCATTGGACAGGTCGGTTGCATGCGCGGCGTGGATCGTTCGATTTGCATCGGACGGTCACGATCGATTGGACTCGGCCGATGCGTTTAGTTGTGCGCCAAGGCCAAGTGGTGCGAGTCGGACTCGAGCCGAGAGGGTTGGGTCAGAGCGAAACGACGATGATTTGAGATTTGATTTAAAAACAGAGAAGGTTTGGGAATTTTTAGAGGTAGCTCTGAGCTCAAAAATTTCAGAAATTTTATATGTAGCTACTAGGGACAGAGAGACAACCTTGTATAATTTTCTAGAACTTTTATGCACTGCATTGTTCTAGAGAAAATTCACAAGCTGCTGTCCAGGAGTTTGACCAGATTTCAAGCGAGTTGACTTGGCCATTTGAAATAGCAAACAAAATGTAAAAATTGTGAAATAATTCAGGGAGTAGATAGGATGATCAAGATGCTAGGAAAAATAGTTTCAGAGGATGATCACAAGTTTGAAGGCTAAGAATCTGATAACAACAATTTCCAATCACAAGAATTAAATTCTACAAATTGGAAATTGCTAGGAAAAATGTAGAAACTTTAAATGATTTGAAGAGACAACAAAAGTTTTTATTTCTCCTCAAAATTTTACATTTGAAATACAAACCTAAGTTAGAAATTTATTACCTTGCAGCAATGCGTGACGAGCCAGCAGATTTGATCATGTTAATCGGTATTTTAAAGTCTAATAATTTATTTCAACTGTATGTATGCATCGCTTAATTTGTGTTAAATTGAGTAGTTAATCCTTTAGATGCATAATCTGTAGGTAGATAATTGTCCTCTACTACGAGCCTAGGTTATTTCTTTGTGATTGGAGTTAGTTGGATGGACTCTTGTCGCTTAGTAGATTCACGGTCGATTGCTTAGCCATGCTTAGTCATCGGTAGAATTGGCGATCATCGACTTAGTCGATGATCTTGATCTATAAAATTATTATTATTCCTTATGTTTCAGCTTATGCTTTGTTTAATTGCAAAACTAAAGCTGAAAACAAAAATTATTTAGACTTGGGCACAATGGTATGTTTGGTGTGATCACATTGGGTGTGGTGGAATGGTGCGTCGATTAAGGACGAGTTACTTGCGCCGCACTTGCTGAGCATTTTGCGCTACCGTCGGTGTGGTTGTACGCAAAATGCTCGATGCGGTGGCGCCAGTAACTCGGTCACTTAGCTCGGGCGCCATTCGATCACTGTGAATCACACAATCTCTGTTGTGCCAAGTCTAAATCATTTTGTTTTCAGTTTTAATTTACTGATCGCTATAACAAATCTGAAACATAAAGATTATAGTAAAATTTTGTGTGATCAGATTCAAACTAAGTCGATAACGCCCATTTCTGGATACTAAGCTATGTCTAAGCGATTGAAATCGTATCTACTAAGTGACGAAGATCATCAACGATCTCTATCACGGCAAATACCTAGGCTCGGTAGTAAGATAATCACCCCTACGGGATATGCGACTACGGACTTAACTAATCCGGTTAACACAAATTAACAATACGCTATGCTATGACTTAAACTAAAATATTGGACTTTAAAATATTGAGGTTTAACATGATCAAGCTGCTGCCTTCTAACTGTTGCTCAATTTGTTGCGGAGTTCGTTCTCGGGGTTGCAAATGCCGAAGCCTAACGATTGAACAAATAACGTGAATAAAGCGAATAACATCGACAAAACTCAAACATTCAATAACAACAAAACATGCCAAAACTCACGGCCTAAGCATGATCTAACAAAATTTTAGAAGCGAGAATAATTCATTTTAAGTTATTATGAATTTCCCATGATTTTCTAAGCTAAATACATCAAAGCACTTAGTTAATTACTTAACAAATTTTCATGAACGAAGCATATCTAAAATCTATCACGATAATTAGTGCACTAAAAATGAAAATTTACAGAATTGGATTTCTTGGATTTGGACAATTATTGAAAAAGATATGAATTTTCTAATTTTGGAAAATGCATAATACATCATTTAATCATTTAACAGATTTTTGCTATAGAGACAAGATTGAAACTAATTTTAGTAAATAATACATTTAAAATGAAAATTATAAACACTGGTTTCATGCGATTTGGAGATAAATTGAATTAGTTATGCATTTTCTAAGTTTAATTGAATTAAAGTGCAACAGAAAAGCATTTCAGAAATCAATAAGCACTAAAACCTTTTTACACCCACGGTGGCTAGCCCTAGGCAGCGGTGAGATGAGGCATAAAGTGACCGGACGGGAGCATTGACTGTCAAAGGCGTATTCAAGAATCGTCTTTGGCTAACAAAATGCATTCCTAACACATATACCGGTAATCGCTTCTCGGCGGAAAATGTATTATGAAACTAGACAACCCCTAGCGACATTAGGGCCCACATGGCGAGACTCAAACTAGACATGATTAGCGCTAAACTTAATCATCACGGTGGCTCCCGGCGCGCGCGAGGGCCGGCGGCGCGCACATCGATCTTGCGAACCGGGAGGTCTTAGGGCGAGTGAATGATGATACCGCCAGTTGCAAAGACCTTGCGAAACGAGGATGGCGATGAGAGTGAGATCGGTCACCGGAGTTGAGCCGCGGCGGCCGGAGGCGGAGAAGAGACCACGGCTCCGTGGAGAAGGCGCTACGAGCAATAAGAAACTTGGGAAGGTGCGCGCCGGCCGCCTTGCGCGCGGAAGGATAAGCCCACAACCACGACGGCGATGGAGCTCGGGGTGGCGGAAGCGCCAGCGGCGAAATCTGTGCTCGGAGAAGAGCACGAAGCGCACACCTCCACGATGCACCAAAGGCGAGCGAGGCCCTCAGTTGGGACTCGGTGTAACATCCCCATTTTGGCTTGTGTTTCAAATATAAGAAATTAGGGTAAATTAAAACTTTTCTTACACCCTTGTGCTTTTGAACTTCTACTGAAAATTCTTGTAAAAGAATTTTTGGAAAAGTCAAAATCAAAAGCCTCAATTATCAAGTCAACAACCTCCTTGGTCAAATCTTTTGTTAAACCCTTGGAAATAATTTTCCTTGGTTCTAGGGTTGCTTAGTAACACCTCTGAATTATTTCATAATTTTTGGAAATTATTTGAAATATTTTAGAGGCAAGTCAAACAGTCAAACCTGCTGAAATAACCTTCTGGAATTTATTGAGAAAATTCTAGTGCACAGAATCTCTGGAAATTTTATGGAAGGTTAATCATTAAGTCTGGAAGCCAGTTAAAATTTCATAAATTTTGGAGTTGATTTGATGCCTCAATTAAATCCCCAAAGTTTCAGCTCAAAAATCAAATTCTAATGGGTTTGCTGTTGTTCCTCGGGCGCGGGTGGGACTGGGCTCGAGCCAACCGACTCGGTCGAGTCAACTAAGCTATCTTGCTGTGATCGATCGGCTGAGCTGCGTCTCTGGACGTTGGATCTCAATCGGACCTTTCGCGTTCGTGTATGCATTCGGACAACTCCGGTTGCCCTTTGGTTCGACCTTTGGATTTCCATCGGACGGTGGGCGTTTGTGCGCGGCCGTTTCAGCGATCGCGTGATAGCGCGTTGGATGCGAATCGGACGGTGCGTCTATCGTCGCCTTCCTCTGCTTCCTTCATGCGGCGCTGCGAGCTCGCGTCGTCAGACGCCATGGCGGGTGGTTGGAGGCGCGGCCGGTCACCTCGCAGCGGTCTCTGCGGTGCATTTAATGCGCGCTTGACCTGCAAACCTCGCAAGTCCATGGCTCATTCGCTCCGTCGCTCGTCGCGGCCAGTGAGAATGCCCAGCATCGAGCGTACGCGTGCCTGCTCCCCTCGGCTGCCAGCCCTTGCTCCCCTCCTTGGCCTCCCTTTCACCTTTGCGCTTCGAGCTAGTACTCTGTGTGTGTTTGAGCTCTAAAACCCAGAAACCGCCAGGCGCCATTCTGAGCTTCAAGCTCACAGTGAAGCGGTATCCACGATGGTTCTGGCTCCCTCCTTGCTCTGTTGCATCCTCTTACCTCGTGGTGCTTAACCCTCACTCTATTTTAGGTTTCCTCTTGAGCGGCGTGGAATGGAGTTTTGGAGCTCGCGCGCGAGCACCCTTTTCTTCTCGGTGCGGTAAGGCCCCCATTTCCCAATCCACACCTCCTGGAGCTTCTCTATGGTATTGCAAAGCTCATGGTACCACCGGTGTTGCTAACAGCCCGGTTGACCCCTCCGCGGTGAAGCTCTTCGCATCGCCATTGGACTTCGTCGCCGGCCAGCTCCGTTCATCCTCAGTCCACCTTAACGTCATCATCTTGATGAACCCTGGTGAGCTTAAGCTCTTCCGTTTAGTTTTGCTGCACCTAGCCATGGTTTCTGTTTGATCGCGCGCTTGCTGCCGTTAACCTCGGCTGTCGCGTCGGCTACCATAGACTCGGTTGGTCGCGTTAAATCCGTAGGACCCGTCATAGATTTTGCGCACTTTGTGCGTAACGTAGCCTTATCGTTGTTTTAAGCTTTGGTGCGCACTCCCTCCGCTCGTCAGTCGTCGCCATGCCTCAAATCCACCTCGCACTTGATCATTTGCCTTTAGGTGCGCAAATAGTGCTAAGGTCCCATTTGGCCCTTAGCGCCGCCATGGCGATCCCTCGCCGGCGGCGAGCGAGGCAAGTTCGCGGCGAGGACTCCTGTTGTCGGACGAGCAGCGGCGGCGTCGGGCGGCGTGGCTCGTTAGTGATCGTCCGATCTGAAATCAACGGCTCTCAATCGCCCACGCCTCCGGTTGTTAGGAAAAGCCCCGAAAATGCTAAGTCCAAAAACTGAAGAACTTTAGGGTCTTGTCATTTTTGTATCTCTGTAACTATAAATCCAAATTAGATGATTCCAATTTTGTTAGCTTCCTTATAACTTGAACTTAAATAGAAAAATAATTGTAGACCATGATCAAATATGGAAAACCACTTTCAAAAATAATAAACAAGTGAACTTAATACTGTTTTCAGAACTTTTAGCAAACTTGTAAAATGCATAACTTTTAGTCTATAGCTCATTTTTGTATGAATCCAATTGGATTAGCTTCCACTGCTAGTGTATTTGCTAGGAAAATTGGTTTCACAAATTTTTACTGTCTTTAAAAATCATAAGGATCATATTTTTAGTTTAATACCTAAACAATTTAGAAAAACCATAACTCTTTCAATATAACTCCAAATGACCTGAAATTTTACATGGCTTATCACTATACCAGTAGGTAGCTACCATAAAAATTCAGCTTCAAAACCTTTCTAGAAAATATTTTGCTACAGTGCTATTTAAGTATAGCATTTTGGCGAAAATATGTTTTTAGAAATATCTTTTGCATCACAAATCCAAATTAAGTTTTCCAATTCCTATGTCTAGGTATATTCTATTATACCTTGTGTATAATTTTAAATCGCGTTTGGATAATTTTTGCTTGCTCTTTCATTTAGCGTTGCTCGTCTTATTGGATGTTTTAGCTCTTTAGCTTAGGATTCGATATTTGCGGTAACCAGGAAACGACCCTGCATACAATTTGAGCCACAACAAGCAGGCAAGCAGTTTGATCATTTCTCATTTGATCCATTACTTTTAAAGTCTAATATTTTGTTTAACTTCTATGTATGCATTGCTATTTTGTTGTTAAATTGATTAGTAATCCTCTAGTTGCATAATCTGTAGGTAAATGATTATCCTCTACTACTGAGCCTAGGTTATTTGCTGTAGTTAGAGTTCGATGAATGAACTCTCATCACTTAGTAGAATTCGAATAAATATTGTAGCCACCTAGTATCGGTAGTATTGGGCGATCATCGACTTAGTCGGTGATCTTGATCACCTAAATGCTATTATTATTCCATTATGTCCAACCCTTGTGTTTTACCATTTTGCAAATCAAAAGAACTGAAAACAAAAATTATATCTTGGCAGGGCACAATGGTATGTTGGGTGATCATTGGGTGTGATTGGAATGGTGCCTAAGTCCCTAAGGACCGAGTTACTTGTGCCATTGATCCAAGCAATTGTGCGTGCTAACCACCACGAGGGGATATGGAACCTCTCTTGACTAAGTACCTTGGGAGGTGTTAATTATGAAGCTGGTTGGTGGGTGTGTTCTTGTGTGTGTGTGTTGTGGTGTTGGAGGGAGCATTAGCGGGCGGTTAGAGCGTCTAATGTCTTTCTCCCGTGAGTTCGCTGACTCTTAATTAGCATCGTCCATTGGAAAGCGTCTTGTTGACTTAGCCATGCACGCATACCAAAGGAAGTGTGCTAACACGTGGGTGGTGGAAAGAGCGGTCTATCGTGTGGGTACATTGGTACACTCCTGCGAGTTAAAACTATTCGAATAGCCTCGTCCTAGGTTATGGACACGCTTGGTTATTTCCCACAAGAACTAGACTACAACCTTTTAAAACTTAAACTTGACATGGGTGGTATGAAGGGGTACTTCCTGCTATTGTTGTGGTGACTATGGGTTAGTCACTTCTAGGTTAGTGTTGCCATCTATCTATTGTTATAATTGTCTCTCTTTTATTTGAACAATAAAAGTTAATTGCAAACTTGCTTTGAATCTATTACCTTATTGCAAATGAAAACTTGCTTTATCTTTGAAAATAAGTCGAGCCTCATCCACTTAAATAAAGCTTGCATGTAGTTAATTATAGTTACATTTATCTCACGTCGATCTTGCAGTACAAAACAAGTTTTGTACTCATACGCTTTACTTAATATTAATTGTTGCGAGAGGAAGAAGAGTGAGCCCCAAGGGCCTCACTTTTGTGAACTGTGTTGCGGCGCCGTTTGGGACGATTAGCTTGGCGGTCGGTTGGTTGCCTTGTGGGTAAAAGCACCAGATTGGCTTTTGTTTAAAAGCCATCTTATGGTCATTTTGCTTCCATTTGTTTAAATTAGTTACTTATGTGTTGTTTGGCAGTCGGCCTCTCTTTTAATAACTCTCTTTATATTATATATGTCTTTCAATTGTTGCTTTGCTTGGCTCTATGTGTATGAATGGAATTGATGCATGATTTTGTGAGGTGTGTATCTGCAATTCTAGGAAGTATACATATCTAGAAGCTTAGTTTATTTGATTTGTCTTGTAGGACCAAGTGGATGGTTAAATAGTACAAGCCCAGAATAAGCGGGGTCCTCATAAAGTTGGTATCGAGCCATTAAATGGCCAAGCGTAACCCAAGCTTAGTGCGTCCTTAGAATATTTTGAAAACCTTATTTTCAAAGTATCAAATGGTTTATAAAGCTTAAGTAAGTTCTCATATTTTACTCCTTACCTATCTTAGCTTTCTCCTCTCATCTTGCTCTAAATTGAGTTTTAAAGAGTGTTTTCCTTTCCTTCTCTCAAAAGATAGTCATTATCGTTTAAAATTGGGTTTAGGGAACCAATGAGTTTGGCAAATTGAGCTATTAGCTGCCCTCTACAAGGTTTTGAGGCTTCAGATTTGAAGATTTCAATTAGGAGGCTTGGATGCGAAATCTGGACAGCGAGCATTCGATTTCGGACAGCGAGCTCAAAGGTTCTAAATAGGGTAGAAAGCGAGAGGTTAATCAACTAAAACTTGTGGGAACAAAAGGGTAGGATGTGATACTAGTTAGCTAAGTATCTAACACTAATTTTGCCACCTTAAACTTGCTTTTGAGTAGTGTTAGACTTATGGTAGTGTGCTGAAATTTTATCTTCTCAAACCATTGCTCGTTCATTCAATGGGTTAGTAGCGGTGAGAGTTGAGCTTGGTTTAATGTTTCCTTTGCTGATTTGGAGCTTCTTTGGAAACATTTAAAGTTGTTACTTGCTGTTTTGGCTTTGGTTAGGGTGATATCTCATTCCCCTAATGGTTAACTTTCAACTTTCATCAACTTCTAGTATTAGTGCTTTGGTTTCTAACCTAAATTTCTTGAACCAGGATGGTGGAGGTACTACCATGTGGCGGTGGTCGGCGACTTTTGGATGAGGAGCTTCCGCCTCCTCAACCATGGCTGAGTCTGCTTCAGATCAGCGCAACAGATTCGGAGGGACGGGAGGGTCTGCTTGGATGTTATGCGCGCAACACCTCCGCCCTTGCCGGTGCCTCGGGATCTGGCGGCGGGTGGACATCGATCGTGGGGTTTGGTGAGTTTCTTCGCCTCAACCCCCACGTTTTCAGTCGAGAGACCCTTTGGGCCTTGAGATGGTGGCTGCGTCGAGGGTTGAGCATAAGCTCGGCGTTGCTCGGTGCTGGACGGAGACAAGGCACTCTTTGCCTCCCATCGGCTTGGGCGACGCTCTCTGGTGGGAGAACTGCGCCAGCATGCGGCGCCACCTTTGTCTCTTAGGATGAGTTCGGACGGCGTTAAAGTCGAGCTCATATCCTGTAGCAGCAGATGAAGGCTGAAGAAGAAGGAATTTCTCACGCTCAAGCAGGCGTAAGTCGGTGATGGAGCTATCATGCGAGTTCAACCACTTGGCTCGTTATGCTCCATCGGTGTGGCCTGATGAGGCCAAGCGGGGAGAAGTTCATGGAGGTTTGTCTCGAGGAGGCAAGACAAGCTCTCCATTGTGAACTTTCTTGACTTTCGGGCCTTGGTGGACAAGGCCATTGTTCTTGAGCACAAGCGGCGTTGGCGATCATTAGCGCAAGTGGGAGGCCCGGCCCGATCGCGAGCCCGGCCTCTCTCGTCCTGCGTGTCGGGCCTACCCGGGGCCGTTACGTGGCTTCACTGCCGCAGGCGCGGCGCGACTCTCGCCCTCGCTGAGCGTGCCCGATCCACGTGCGCTGCGCGAGCCAGCGAGTGGCCCCGCAATCCCGCTGCCGGGGTCACTTGCTTTTCATGCAACGAGAAGGGCATTATGCCAATAGTTGCCCTAACGGGTGGGCGGCCTCGTCCTAATGGAGGGAGGCGCGGCGAGGAAGGTGGTCCTCCCGAGGATCGAAAGGTTGTCCCGCTACCCAAGGCGTGGGTAGTGGCAGCGTCAACCTCATCTCCGCGGAGAGCACGGGAGGCACTGCGTCGTGTTGGGTACCCCCTTCAGTTAACTCTTTCCTTACTACAGTTTTGTTTGATTGAGCGCATCTCATTCTTTTGTTTAAGAGTCTTTTCTTCTTTGTGGAGGTCTTCTTTTTACTCCATTGTTGGTCCATGCTCATTCGCTCTCGGTTGGGTTGAGAGGCGAGAGTGCGAGTGTAGGGATGTCTTGTTGAGATAGAAGGGTAGGATTCTTGGCAAACCTCATCCTCCTTGATCGGCGAGCTTAGATGTAATCTAGGCATGGATTGGTTGTCTCGGCACATGGGACAAATTGATTGCGCTAGGAGGCTCATCACCTCACCCGCCCCCCGCGGCGGGTCGCTTTTGCCCGGCTGCGGAGATCGCATCTCTTCGGCGCTCGAGCGGCCCGACTCTAGATATTGGTAAGAAGTCCCGGTTGTGTGTGACTTTGTTGATGTCTTCCCAGCGACCTTCGGGGATGCCACCACGATTCGAGACCTCGAGTTTGTCATTGAGTTGGTTCATGGTGCAGCCGATTTGAAGAGGCCTTAGGATGGACCCAATTGAGTTGGTGGAGTTGAAGAAGCAGGTAGGTGAGCTTCAGAAAAGGTTTCATCCCTAGCTCATCTCCTTGGGGATGCTCGTATATTTGTCGAAAAGGACAAGACACTTTGCGCATGTGCGTTGATTACCGTCCACTTAATGAAGTAGCGGTAAAGAACAATGTGAGGACCGGAATATTTAACTAGTAACATAACCTCCAATTGGTTTCTAGCATTACTAATTAAACATTCTAAGCCTCGATGGGCATATGTTTCCCAAATTGCAACATATGCACATCATCACAAATTTCACATCATTTCCATACAACATACATCACTAAGTTCAACAACGACGCACATAAGGTAAAGCTATTACAAAGAGAGAGCCGTGACCAAATAGAACAATATACAAGAATGACAGTGGAAGCAAAGCGCCATAAGATGGCTAGAACAAAAATCGGCCAGGTTAGCCAACATAACCACAAGGCAACCAGCCAGGACCCGCCAAGCTGAGTCGCCCAAGCTACCACAACCTGACTCACAAAAGTGAGGCCCTCCCGTCTCACCTTCTTCCTCTGCAACAAAACAATTAAGCATAACAGGCCAGTACAAAGATTGTCTTTGTACCATAAACAGCGTGTGGAATAGCAGGACCTATTCATAAACTACATGCAAAGCTTATTTAGGTGGAGGTCATATGTCTCATTTTGCATGAAGCCAAGTTTATTTGCAATCTTGTAATACATTTTAAAAGCAAGTTTGCAAATTTATTTTGTTATCAAAGTATGATGAAATCTGAGATACATACAAGTAACCACACAGGTGACTATCCCAATAGTCACCACAACATATACATGAATCCCGATTCGTACCACCCATCAAGTTTTAATTTAAAGGTTGTAGTCTAACTCTTGAAAGACCTTGCCAAGCGTGTCCATAACCTGGGGCGAGGCTATTCGAATAGTTTTAACCTGCGAGGGTGTACCAATGTACCCACACTTGGACCGCCTTCAAGCCACAAGCACACTCTGAGAAAGGTATGCAGGCCGGCTAAGTCCTCTGAGACATTTCCAATCTTGTGTATTAACTACAGCAGCTCGTATGGTAGAAACACCATACGCTTACATTGCAAGCAAAGAAAGACAACAAATCCCATCACGGGTGAAGTCTTTCGGACACTGTCTCCCAACACCATCCCTCCTGCGACTCCCTGCGACTCGGGTAATACAGCCAAAGTACTAAGTCAGAGGGTCCCATACCCTCTAATGTGGTTATGCCTAAAGCGCTTAGTTTAGTGTAACAAGATGTTCGGTCCTTGTTGACCGGAGCACCATTCGATCACACCCAAAAATCACACCATCATACCATTGTGCCCAAGTCTAAATCATTTTGTTTTTCGGTTTTAGTTTTCATAAGTAGACATAGCACAAGGTGGAAATCATAATCATAATAAGTTTGATGTGATCAAGGTTATAGACAAGTCGATAACCGCCCATTTCTACGAAGCTAAGCATGGCTAAACAATTAATTCGCAACTACTAAGTGACAAGAGCCCATCCACGAACTCTAATCACAGCAAGTAACCTAGGCTCATGGTAGTAGAGGATAATCATTTGCTAAGGAATGCATCTACTAGGCCAACTATTAAAACAAGTAGCAATGCATACATAAATTTGTAATCAACATAAATACTTAAAATCTGGGATTAACATGATCAAGCTGCTTGCCTTCTTCTTGTTGCTCAATATGTTGCGGAGGATCGTTTCTCGGGGTTCCCAAAAATGAATCCTAGCGAAAAGGCAAAAAACCAAGAACAACCAATAAGACTAGCAACACTAAAACAAAAGAGCAAGCAAAAATTAACCAAATACAAATGAGAATTTATACACAAGGTAGAATACAAATATACCAAGACATAGAAACTGGAAAAACCTAATTTGGATTTGTGGTGCAAAGATATTACTTAAAAACTCATTTTAGATATAATTGTAATTTGTACTGGCAAAAATATTTTCTAGAAAGATTTTGGAGCTGAAATTTTTATAGTAGCTACCTACTGGTATAGTGGTAACCCATATAAAATTTTAGGTCATTTGGAGTTAAAATGATTTAGTTATGATTTTTCTAAGTTCTACAACTAGCATATATTATTTCTCGGGAACATGAATAAAGACAAGGCCTAGATCAAATTAAAGCATGTCTAGCTAATTTTACAGGTTGAGTTTGCTTAGTTTGCAACTACAGAGAGGAAGTTATGTAGTTTACAAATTTTCATGAATTTCTAGACCTCATTTTTCATTAACAAGATCATACTATTTAAATCATTTTTACGCTACAACCACGGGGCCTAATTTCATTCTGAGTTGAAGTTCATACCATAACAAAGCCAGCATGGCGGAATCATTCAAAAAGGAGTTAAAATGACAAAGTTATGCACTTTTGAAATTCGAAGCTTGACAAAAGACTTAGGAAACTTTGAGCTCTCGGAGGTCCGCAGGCGGAAGACAAGGAGAGGAGAGGGTCGTGGGCGTTGGATCGAGAGTCGGCGGCTACTGAGCCTCGACGCCTGTGCCTGCTGCAAGACCTCCTCCGCGCTGGAAAGTGCGGATGGGTGAGATGCTGATCCCAGCGATTACGACGATGCGTGCACAGGCGCCTTGAAGGAGTGCTCTGGGCTTTGCGAGTGGGCGTGGCGTCGGATCGAGATGCAGGCGGTCAGAGCACTAGAGGAAGATCCTAAGGCTTTAAATCCAGGAAAGAGGTCGGGACGGTCAGATTCTCACGAGAGAGAGGTCAACGGTCTAGATCTCCGGAGAGAGGTCCTCTTCTGCTGGCTAAATCCACGAGGAGGAGATCTAAGCGTTGAATCTAAATCTAGCGGTTTAGAGCAGACGGGAAGGTCCTAATACTCTTGATCCAAGGAGGAGGTCCCTAGGCGGTCAAGATCTTCGGAGAGGAGCTTGATAGTACAGGATTGTTTCTGAAAGGTCTTGGATGACGAAGATCTTCTGGGGAGGTCCCTAGCGATAGCGATTTAGCGAGGAGAGATACGGGCCAGTTGAGTTAGACCTAGGAGGTCTTGAGCAGTCCCGAGAACAACGAGGAGGGAGGTCACGAGACTAAAGATTTACAAATAAAACCTAACGCTCAGATCTAAAGCGGGAGGTCATGGGCGGCTAGGATGGAGCTAAAGAGAATACTGGCGGGGTTTTCCTTGTGTAAGGCGGGGTGGCTTTTTTGCAAAGAGGACCCCGATGGTAGCCTAGGGTGGTTTTTGCGAAATGACCAGGGAGGTCTTTTGCAAAGAGGACCTCGGTGGAGGTCCAGGTGGCTTTACAAAAATGACCTCGAGGAGAGTCTTTTCTTGCATGAGAGTGGTCCTATCGGCTGAGATGGAGTTCCACGAGGTCTTAAGCGGTTAGGATCTAACCGGGAGGAGTCCTAGTGCGTGAGATTTTACGAGCCGAGATCTAGCGGCTGAAGCTAATCCCGAGAAGTCTTTAAAGGCCGAGTGGAACTAGGGAGGTCACAGGACTTAGAAATTTTGGAGAAAACCATCTCTGCATGGATCTAGCAGGGTGGATGTAGCGGCCGAGGTCAGCGAGGGGGTCTTACACTTACGGGTTTTCACGGGGAGGATCTAAAGGTCGAGATCTAAGCGTGGGGAGGTCTTGACGGCTGAAAAGAGCTCTAGGAAGTCGGGGACTTAGTGAGTGCATGCGTTTTCTGCGGCAAAGCGAGCTTAAAGCAATCTCGGACAGCGTTAAACAATGTCAAATCATTAGATCACAACTCTGTCCGAAAGTGCGCTCGGACAAAGCTGCCAGAGCACCCAAACGAGCTCACCGCGTGCCGGCGTAAACCCACTGCGGCGGGAACCAAGCTGCAGCTAAGCTCACAATAAGCGCGGCCGGACCTACGCGAGGAGACACTCTCGGCGGCGGTGGCGACCATTGGCGTCGGCCCGTGGAAGGCGATGAAGCAAGCAGCAACCGAAACCGAGAATAGGAAAAAGGCCCGCTATGACCTAACCTAACACGCGCTCGAGCTCTAGGAAGCTAAAATAAACTCACCGGGTAAAAGTAGGGAAGAAGGAGGAGGACTTGGGAAGGTGGGCAAGTCCGCGATGAAGAGAGCTTGCGGAGAGAAAGAAGAAGATGGCCTCGACCCACGCCAAAGCTGCTCTCCAGCTCGTGCTGCCGCAATGAGAACCACGACCAGAGTTGAGAAAATGCTCAAGGTGCTCGAGATGACAAGAAAGCAGGCAAACGTTGATGGAACCACTTTGGAGCTCGAGAGCCGGCGGGGAGCTCAAAGGTGGCAATGGAGGTTTCGGGGTGGTGGTGTTCTTGGGGGTTTGAGTTTGAGGACCACTCAGCGCGGGGAGCTCAAGCACAGCCGAGAAACGAAGAAGGAAAAGAGGAGAAAGAGAAGTTTCGAGGCTATGTATGGCACAGGGTTTGGCAAGGGCTGAGGCAGACAGTACTGAGAGCAAGAACCATGCCCACCTTAGCAGTATGCCACAGCCAGGACAAGCGGCAGAGGCGTGAGAGACTTTGGAGGCTAAAACCTGCGGCAATAAATCCATGTCGGCCAGAAGAGCCGTTGACAAGAGGTAAAGGTGACATCTCACTTGCCCCATGCTGCTCGCCACGACACACGCTGCGGGTGCGGGAAAACCATGATGGCAGGACCTCGGGAGTGCGTGAGGAAGAAGAGCAAGCAGTGAAGGAGAGTCTGAGGAGGTCTTAGGAGCCGTGAGAGTGGAGGTGGGCGAGGCAAGGAGGTCACAGGAGGTGCGTGACCGCTGGATGGAATCCAGTGGCTTGGACCACCCCAAGGCGAGGCGCTCAAGAGGTCCTCGGTCGATGGTGGGAAGATCGTGGCGGTTGGATATAGATCAGACGACTAGAGCGCCGGCGCGCAGATTGAGCTTCAGATGCGGCGTTGCGTACATGGCTCGACCAAGTCGATCGTGCAGAGTCGGACTTCAAGTGCGACTCGAGCGAGAGTTTGACTCGGACCTAAATTGAGTTTCAAACAGATTTGGAGTTTGAGGATTTGTTTGAGATAACAAACTCACTCCAAAAATTATGGAATTTTACGGGGAGCTTGCTAGGCAGAGTTGATGACCTTGTATAAAATTTTGGAGGTTTTTGTGCTATGCTTTTTCCTCCAAGAATTTAACAAGGTGCTGGTCCAAGAGTTTGACTAGATTTTGAATTGGGTTGACTTTCCTCCAACGACATCCAAACAATTTCTAAAAATTGTGGAACTTTCAGAAGGGTCACATACCAACTTAAGAATTTAGGAAAAATACTTCGAGAAGATTATCACAAGATGGAACAAGGATGACTAGAGAAGAATAAGATGTGGGTCGAAATGACTTGTGATCTTTGTATTCCCATAATCTCTTTACAACATTTGTCCAAAGCACCACGGGAAATACAAGATGTAAGAAAAGTTTTAATTTCCCCTCATTTTCTTACATTTGAAACACAAGCCTAACATTGGGATGTTACAATTCTCCCCCTTACAAGAATCTCGACAGAGATTAGTTTACTCGGAGAAGAAAGAGAAGGAAAATGCGCACGAGGCGATCTTCTCGCTCCCAAGTTGCCTCATCTTGAGAATGGTTTGACCACTTTAGAACATAGGAACTTGATGATTGCGGTTCCTTGTTCTCAGCTTCAGATTCCTCAAGAATGCGAGCAGGATGCTTTCATGAGGTCAAATTCTCACGCATCGAGAACCTCCCGCGGAGCTTCACTCAGTTGGGACACGGAGACACTTCTTGGTGTGAAACATGGAACACATCATGCACACCCTCAAGTGCGGTGGTAGCTCCAATCTGTATGCAGCTGCTCCAACTCTCGCGATGATACACGTATGGGCCCAACATATCGAGGAGCCAACTTGCCCGATGCCAAAGCAGCGCGATGGCCCTTCAAGGGTGAGACTTTGAGATACACAAAGTCATTGGGCTCAAAGCTCAACTCCGCGGCGGCGACGTCGCGCATAGCTCTTTTATGCAGGTAGGTAGTGCTGCGAGATGCTTTCGCGGATCGCGAACGACTTTCGGCCTCATTGATCGAATCTGGACGAAAAAGCGCGCTCACGGTCTCGACCGGTTCAGCGGGGTTCGCACCTTCTCCCATACAAAGCCTCAAATGGTGCCATGCCAGAAGCGGCTTTGAAAAATTTATTGTGTGGAGAACTTCAAGCCAAATGGTAGACATTTCTCCCACTTCTTCCCATAGGAAAGAACACAACGGCACGGAACATATCTTCCAACACTTGGTTGACTTCGCTCAAGTCGACCATCGATCGAGGATGAAAGACATCTTGAAATGAAGCGGGTCCCCATAGCCTCTTGCGAGACTATGCCAAAACCGCGAGGTGAAAAGTGCACCGCGATCGAAATAATGATCGTCTTACTGCCCAGTGAAGACTCACAATCCTCGAGACATAAGTTCGGCCAAAGGCCCCTGAAGCCGAGTCTTGTGAAGAAGGAAATGTGCCACTTTAGTCAACTTTGTCGATCCACGACCCAAATAGCATCATTCCCATTGGATGGCGGGCAATCCGTTGATGAAGTCCATGCCAGCGGAATCCACTTCCACTCGGCAGCAGCGGTGAAGAAGACTCTGGCGGATCTTGATGCTCGGCCTTCACTGACGACGGCTTCGTCGCATTCGGCGGCAAACAGCAATCTCGGCGCTTCGATTCGGGTCCACGAGAATCTCACGTGAAGGTCACGATACATCTTGTAGCCGGGATGAATGGACAAAGAGAGAATCATGGGCTTGCGGAGGATCAAGTCCCGCAATTCCATGACCTTAGGAACCACAAGAGCGGCCCAAACCACACAACGCCATGCTCATCCTCACGAAAAGCACTTGGCTATCCCATCATGATGTTCTGCGCCAGTCACGGCTCACGGCATCTGCTTATTGTCGCCTTGATTTAGTCCACCAGGTTGGCTGCACAACCAAGGTAGCAGAGAGAACGTGCTCGATCAAACCCAAATTGGTAGCCCAGAATTGCTGAAATGAGGGTAAGCCTCTTTAACTTGGAGCATCAACATGTTACAATACAACCAGTGTGAGTGCATCTGCAGCGACATTGGCCTTGCCCGGATGGTACTGAATACCCATGTCATAGTCGCTTGATCAACTCCAACCATCTTCTTTGCAGGAGTTCGGATCGGTGGGTGAACAAGTACTTCAAGCTCTTGTGGTGGAATACACCTCTGCATGATTGCCAATCGGATAATGCGCCAAATCTTGAGTGCATGGACACAGCGGCTAACTCCAAGTCATGAGTAGGATAGTTGAGTTCATGAGGCCTCAAGCCCGCGATGATACAGAAGCCACAACCTTGCCTTCTGCATAAGAACACAGCCAGGACCACGCGAGAAGCATCACAAATAGATATCAAAACTCTTGTGAATACCGGGGAGAACAAGCCTTTGCTGCGGTCGATCGCTTCTTGAGTTCACGAAACTCACATCACAAGCGGCGGACCCTCAAACTTCTTGTCTTTCTTGAAGCGATTCGGTCATAGGCTTTGCAATCTTGGAGAATTCTCGATAAGCGGCGATAGTAGCTTTGCCAAACCAAGAAAACTCCGCACATCAGTGGTGACTTGAGCTGACCCCAAGATTTATCAACGACTAACTTCTTTGGGATCCGCGACCACACTCCTATTTGAAAGAACATGGCCTAAGAATGCCACTTCCTTCAACAGAACTACGCACTGCTTTGAATTTGGCATACAAGCCCGGTGCTCACGCTGACTTGCCAATACAAGCTTAAGATGCTCGACATGCTCTTCCTCACTCTTGGAGTAGATAAGGATATCATCGATGAATACCACCACGAACCTATCCAAATGCTCCGCGAATACCAGAGTTCATAAGATTCATGAATAAAGCGGGGCATTAGTCAAACCAAAAGACATGGCGGTTGTTACTCGTGAAAGGCCATAACGAGTAGCAAAGCGAAAGTCTTAGGAATATCCTCGGTTACGATCGACTTGATGATAGCCCGACCTCAAGTCAATCTTGGAGAAGAAGACTAGGTATAAGTCAAGCGATCGAAGAGATCATCAATCGAGGCAAGGATACTTGTTCTTACCGTCACCTCATTAAAGGGCGGTAATCCAACACCACATGCATGAGTCTTGTCCTTCTTCTTCACAAAGATAATGGACAGCCCCAAGGAGATGAGCTAGGCCGGATAAAACCCTTCTCTTGCAGCTCACCGGTTGCTTCTTGGCTCCTCCAACTCATTGGAGGCATACGATCGGCCTCTTAGGAAATAGGGCGATGCAGGCGCAACTTCGATCACAAACTCGGATCTCGAGCAGGTGGCATGCGAGCAAGTCTTCGGAAAGACATCCGAAGTCACACACCGTGGGGCGTCGTGAATCTCCAATCGGCTTTGCTTCAAGGACATAAAGATGGGGCTCTATGGCTGGGAAAACAACTTTGTTCACTGAAGGGTGGTGAGGTAGACAATCTTCAGCAGCTGTCGATTTGCCCCAAGTGTTGGGACAACCAATCCATGCCAAGAATCACATCCAAGCGCGCGAGTCGAGTAGGATAAGATTGCCAGAATCCACTCCTTCGATGTGGATAGGAACATCCGGCATACTTGAGTCGACTCTCATTTCGAACCGGAGAAGCGAATCGGCGGATGGAATCCCAGGAGGAACAGTGAAGCCCACAATCAACGACAAAGACCTCGAAATAAAAGAATCGAGGCCCGAGTCAAATAAAGCTAGGCAGGGCGCAAATTAACAAGGCGTACCCAACACCACGTCGGGCGCCTCCTGTGCCTCCTCGGCAGATATGGTTGACTCGGCGCTCCCAAGCCGGGGTCTTACGTCGGTGGGTGACCACTCCCTTGCCGCGTCCTCCATTGGGGCGAGGGCGCTCGATCTTCTTAGGACAACTACTCGCGTAGTAGCCCTTGTTGTGCGATAGAAGCGGTGGCGTCGGCGCGGGGTTGCGAGAACACCTGCTGGCTTGGAGTCGCGGCGCGCGCGGCCCGAGTCACGACTGCGGAGGGCGTGGGGCTGGTGCTGAAGGCCTCGGCGGTGGTGAAGTCAGAGCAGGCCGCGGTGCGAGCCCAACTTCGAGGACGGCGAGGCCGGCTGAGGCGGCCATGGGCCTCCCACTTGCGCTTGCGGGACTCGCCGCGCGCTCGCCTTGTGCTTTCGGCGATGATGGCCTTGTCCACCAAGATGCGGAAGTCGGAAGTCCACAATAGAGAGCTTGTCACGAAGCTCCTCGAGACAAACCCTCCATGAACTTTTCTGCTTGGCCTCATCGGTGGCCACCTCGGCGAGGCGTACCTCGCTGAGATGGTTGAACTCGTGGAGGTACTCGATCCGAATCTGCGCCCTGTTTGGCGCAAGGAACTCCTTCTTTTCGGCTTCATCAGGTAGGCGGGGACATGGGCGCACGGAAAGGCGGCGGAACTCCTCCCGAGACCACGTGTCCCGCGGTGCATGGCGAGAAGTTCTCCCACCATGAAGTGCGCACCCTCGGTGATGGGATGCGAAAAGTGCGCTCTGCTCACGCGCGAGCAGCGTTGAGCTTCCGCTCAGCGAGCGCGGCCGATCGTCTGCGTCAAGGATCCTCGGGCCGGGAGAAGGTAGGAGGCTGCGTGCGGAGGAACTCCGCAAGCCCCCAGCGTCGGTGCCCACCTCCGGATCGAGAGCACGGAGGAGTGGAGATGTTCTGGCGATAACCTCCAACACCTGCGGTCCTCGAGCGATTGCGTTCGATTTGCATGAGACTTCGCCATGGTCGGGAGGAA